>PVKP010035188.1:0-23532 GCA_004027715.1 Plecturocebus donacophilus | reverse complement strand
GGGAGGGAGGGAGGGGAGGAAGATTGGGGGGGGAGGACCGGAGCGGGAAAGCCGAGACGGGGAGGAAAGCTTCTGCACCTGCGCGGTGCAGCGGAAGGAGGCGCCAGTCCTGCGCACGTCGCCTACCAGTCCCTCAGGGCGCGCAGCTCGAATTTCACTTCCTCTTGGAGGCCCCGCTGAAGCCCACTGCAGATCCCCCCGGCGCGCCCCCCGGGTCCCTCACGGGGGGTGTCCCCCCTTTTCAGGTTGGGTGATCGTGGCGCTCGCGGCCTGGGAGCGACTCCGGGATCGCAGGGCCCGGGAGGCAGGTGAGGTGCGAGCCCGAGCCTGGGCCGGCTGCCCCTCGTGTGACGCGCCATCAGGATCCCCAGCTGACACCTCGGCAGTCACGGCTTTGAGGGCCCCAACAATCCATCCACATAAATCCATCCAGGCGACAGTGGGTAGGACAGCTGTCGTTAGTTCAGGGCCAAGGCGCCAAGCTTGCTAAGTGCGGGCGGAAGCCATTTAAGGATTTAAACCCCCCTGGGTTCAAAAATAAAAAATAAAGCTGAAGATGGGAGAGACTTACAGACCTCAAATGCCCAACACAAGAGGAATCAGCAATGGCAACCGCAGGGAGGATCCAGAACAAAGAGTCGCTCTGTTACATATGCTCAATGTTGTGTGTGACTTTTAACATGTGCATGTATTTCTTTTTCAATTAAAAAAATCCTGGCTGGACGCTGTGGCTTCCACCTATAATCCCAGCACTTTGGGAGGCCGAGGCGGGTGGATCACTTGAGGTGAGGAGTTCAAGACCAGCCTGGCCAACATGATGAAACCCACCTCTACCAAAAAATTAGCCAAGTGTGGTTGTGTGCACCTGTAATCTGAGCTACTCAGGAGGCTGAGGCAGGAGAATCGCTTGAACCCGGGAGACAAAGGTGGCAGTTAGCTGAGATCATGCCGTTGCACTCCAGCCTGGGCAACAAGAGCGAAACTCCCTCTCAAACAAACAAAAATACTAAAAAGTGTCGGGTGCAGTGGCTCACACCTGTAACCCCAGCACTTTGGGAGGCCAAGGCTGGCAGGTCACCTGAGGTCAGTAGTTCAAGATCAGCCTGGCCAACATGGTGAAACCCCGGCTCTACTAAAAATACAAAACTTAAGAGTGGTGGCGCATGCCTGTAATCCCAGCTACGAGGGGGTGTGAGGCAGGATAATCACTTGAACCGGGAGGCGGAGGCTGCAGTGAGCTAAAATCGAGCCACTGCACTCCAGCCTGGGCAACAGAGAGAATCGATCAAAAAAAAAAAAATCCTGAAATGGAAAAGTAAAGAGGACAGGAGCCGGGCACAGTGACTCACGCCTGTAATCCCAGCATTATGGGGGGCCAAGACAGGTGGAGCATGAGGTCAGGAGTTCGAGACCAGCCTGGCCAACATGGTGAAATCATGTCTCTACTAAAAATACAAAAATTACCCATGTGTGGTTGGTGTGTGCCTGTAATCCCAGCTACTCAGGAGGCTGAGGCAGGAGAATCATGCAAGAGAATGGCACCATTGCATTCTGGCCCCAGCGACAGAGCGAGACTCCATCTTAAAAAAATAAAAGAGGACAGGAGTGGTTCTCTCAGCACATACAGCAGCAAGGGAAAAATGGTCTGAGCCAGCACTTTTCCTTTAGGCCAGTAGGCACTTACCCACTCTGGGCTATGTGACCAGGGCTGTTTTATTATTCATATGTTTTATAAAATAAGATACTATCCCTCATCCCTGCTCAGGGCTAGTGGAAAAGCAATTGAGTTTTTATTGTTTTCTACAGAGTCAGAATGAGTTACAAATAAAACACATCTTCAGGGCAAAACTATAAATAGAGTTGATTTCCAGCAAGCCAGATAGCCAGGAAGTTTTCAACAGAGGTGCCCAGGGGCTGAGGAAGAGTGTCTCCCAGACAACACAAAAACTGCCCAACGAGGCTGCCCCATGGTGTTTTGACTGCACGGAGGGTCGCAGTAGCTCATGCCTGCAATCTCAGCACTTTGGGATCGATTGAGTCCAGGAGTTCAAGACCAGCCTGGATGACATAGGAAAACTATCTCTTGGGAAAAAAACACCGAAATTAGTTGGGCAGGATGGCACAAACCTGTAGTCACAGCTAGTCAGTAGACTGAGGCAAGAGGATCACTTGAGTCCAGCCAAGTTGAGGCTGCAGTAAGCCATGATCACTCCAGCCTGGGAGAGAGAGCAAGACCCTGTCTCAAAAATGTATTTTTATTTTTTTTAATGAATAAATAAAAGAGTATATGGGCTTAACAGAGAATACCGAAAAGATACACTTAAAAGGCCACCACTAATGGATGTCTGAGTGCAAAAACTAGGCTCCAAGCTTACCCCAGAAGATCCAAGCAAGGGAGCTATTTTTAATGCTGAGGTCCAGCAAGGATACCCTACTTGGCTGGGTCACTCAACTGGCTGGTGCTATTTAGGGATTCAAATCCAGGGCTGTCAGACCCCACAGACTGTACTCTTTGCATAAGTGTTTTCTTATTCTTGCTGTGAGTGGAGAAGGCAAGCAACTTGGAAAGCAAGATTGAAAGCTGGCGAAAGGAAACATTGCTTATTTACAATGTGCACACATCTATCAATTTATGTTGTCTCAGCAAATCTGTGGGGGAAAGAGTAGGGGGGATGATTACTCTACATTTTTACCAATGAGAAAACTGAGGCTCAGAGAGTGTAAGAGCCTGCCATGGCCCAGCCACGACAATGAAATGAGAACATCCAAAGCAGTCCCAGAGCTTTCTAGGGCCTGGGGCTGTGCTCCTTTAGCAACTTTAGTATTTTCCTAAGCATCTCCTCTGAATGGTGACAATTCAAAGAATATACAAAGCCTGCCCTCAAGGAGTTTACAGACATGTAAGATTGGAAGGAATCTCTAAAATAATCAGGTCCAACCTTATACTCACACTCTCTCCCTTCTACAAAAGCCCTAACAGGCAGAAGGCTTTGATGATGTGGCTGTCTTAGTTTGGGCAGATATAGCAAATTACTAGAAACTTAAACAATACTGACATCAGGGTGCCAGCATGGGTAGGGTCTGGTGAGGGTCATCTTCTGAGTGGCAGATGGCTGGCTTCTTGTATTTTCACATGACTTATAGGGAGCAAACTAGCTATCTGGTCTCTTCTTAGAAAGGCACTAATCCCATTCATGGGGGTTCTGCCCTTATGACTTAATTACCTCCGAAAGGCCCCATATCCATATACGATCATATTGGGGAATAAATTTAAACATGAATTTGGGAAGAAGATGAACATTTGGTTCATAACAAGCTCTACCAGAAAATTCTCCAGTAAACTCAGCCAGAAGCTGCTTCCCTGACAAATCCAATCAGGGGGGTCTCAAAAATTAGGACCATGCTGGCCTAGGCATCTCATGCCTGTAATCCCAGCATTTTGGGAGGCCAAGGTGGGAGGATCGTTTAATCCCAGGAGCTTGAGATGAGCCCAAGTAACATACCGAGACCCCATCTCTACACAAAATTTAAAAAATAGCCAGCATGGTGGTGCACACCTGTAGTCCCAGCTACTTGGGATGCTGAGGTGAGAAGATTGCTTGAGCTCAGGAAGTGGAGGCTGTAGTGAGCTTGATCATGCCACTGCACTCCAGCCTGGGGGAGAGAGCTAGACTCTGTCTCAAAAACGAACAAACAAAACCTCTTCACCTTATAAATAGACTGTTTCAGCCAGCTATAAACAACCACAGGCCTCCTCCCCTTAATGGCCCAAAGTCACACCACGAATGAGGGAGGAAGCTCGGATTCAACCTTAAGATAAGCACCAAAGCTCATTTTAAACCTCACAGCCCTCTGAGAGATAACTATACAGATGCTCCTGGATTTATGATGGGTTGCTTCCCGATAAACCCATTGTAAAGTTGAAAAATCGTAAGTCGAGCTACCCTAAGTTGGGGACGCCTGCACCAAGCTTTCAGAGGTGAATGTAAAGTGTGAGAGGGGTTCAATTATTAAGCGGCTAGCCAGGATTCCACGTCAGGCCTTTCCGTGTTCAACAGCTGCTTTCAGAGGTGTGGAAGCCTCGGAGAGAGTCCCTGGGGTAAGATGGGCTGAGCGTCGCCGCCTTCTGCGTGGACACCAGCCTTGAGAGATAAGGTGCAAAGGAAGAAAGGCGGGGACGCGGCGGTGTCAGCCGAAGCGTGGGCTCCTTAAGGACAGGAGTTTTGTCCGACTCGGCTCTGAATCCCCAGCGCCTACACAAGCTCTGACACAGAGTACACTCAGTAAACATAGAGTGAATCAGTTCATTCATTGAATGAACGAATGAATGAAACGCCAGAGCTCGCCACAAGGGTCCGCTGCAGCCCCACGGCAGCCTCTCACCGGCCAATCAACACCGTGGCTCGCCCGCCCCGCCTCCTGTTGCCACGCCCACCACTCATTCCTCTGGATTGCCTCCGGGTGCGTGGAAATCCCGGAGCAGTAGATTTCCCCATGCGCCTCCACTGGCAGTGCGCATGCTCCAGGGCCGGTAGCGCAGAGGCATCATTCTCCCGCGGCGCCTAGGGGACGGCTTGGAAAGCGATTAGCTTAGGGGACGGAAGACGAGCTCCACCTGCCTGACGCCCGGCTCTTCTTGCCGAACCGAAGGTTCATTTTGGACAGCTCTTTCCCAATACCACTCCCACCCCGACGTTGATCCCAATCCGAACCTATCCTAAACAAGGCTGGGAAAAAAAGAGGGGAGCGACCGGAAGTGACGCACGAGCGGAGCGGAAAAACAGAGGCCCAACGCCTGTTGCCCTAGAAACCGAGCTCTCGGCTTGCGTGCCGCGTGCGTCACGACTCGGGCTGGCCACGCCCGCGCGCGGCCCCGAGACCCTGAGGCCCAGAGCGGGGACCAAGAGCCGTGCGCTTGTGTCGCTGCGGGGCACGCTACGGGGCGGGGAAGAAATTTAGGGCCTGCCTTTTGTGTATCAGGTTATTCAGCCCAGAAATATGTATTCAACCCCAGGCGCGTGCCTGGCATCGTGGAAGGCGACAGGTGGAGAGAATTGTGACTGGCCCAGATGTCACCCCCTCCACAGCCCAGTGGTGACTCCTCCCTGGAGGTCCTTACCCGTCTCACCTGCTCATTCTTCAAGCCGCAGCTTACCGATCTGAGGGCAAACCCAGGACTCCTCTCATTTTCCTCAAGTCACGCCCTTCCACGCTTTCTTGCCTTTTCTGTGGTGTCCCTTCAATCTAGAATCTTCTCCACCTAGCACGCTCCTGCCCCTCACCTGCCATTCTGCTGAAATTTCACCCTTCAGTCTTCCCAGGCAGCTGTGGTCTGTGACATGTGTCAGAGGTGATGAGTTTTCTTTTTGCTTTTCTATATTGCCTCATTCTTTTTCTTTAAGCATACATAGATTTTATAATGAAACAAATCATTTTTAAAGAGATTAATTCTGTCTTCTCAAAGAGCTTGTTACTTTCGGGAACACTTTTTGGGGTTAACATATATTTGTTTATATATTAGTATACATATGCTTTATATACATACTTTTAAATTCACAGAAAAAAGACACGAATTGTAAAAAGAACTGCCATTATACCCTTTATTCATAATCACCAATTTTTACATTTTGCCTCATTTTATCATTCTTCCTCTCTGTGTGTCCCAATTATGTCCTTTATAACTATTCACCCTCTGTCCAGAATCATACTGTTGCAATTAGTTGTCACATCTTTTTTTAGTATCCTTTTATCTAGAACAGGGTCTTGGTCCTTCTTCCTCTTTCATGCCTTTGTGGAAGTTGCAGCTCCCAGGATGAGATAACTCGGCTCAGACCCAAGCACGTCGAGCGAGGAATGCACAAAGGAGGGCTTACGTTTACCTGTCTAAGAAATATCTCAAGGAGTTTCTAAAATAACCACACAAGAAATTCCTTCATGCACTTCACATGTCTCATGTGTTTCTCCACCTACGTTTTGCACATGTGCACACATTTGTTTATTTAGAGACAGGAATCTTGCTGTGCTGCCCAGACCTGATTCAAACTCCTGGGCTCAATCAGTCCTCCTAACTGAGCCTCTAGAGTAGCTGGGACTCCAGCCACGTACCACCCTGTTATTTCTGTGACCAGCCTTAGCACTAGGCATTCTTTAGGGCTACTGACATTCAAATCAGATGCTCTCAAAAGAACACTTGCCTGGTAGCGGCATCTCCAAAAATGAATTGATGCCACTCCAGCTTTGAGCCTCAAGAACTAAAGAAGTCTGTTTCCAAACAGCTTATGTGAACTTCCACTTTGGGCCAATAAAAGCACCCACTTACCCTGCCCTCTTCAGGTGCACCTGTGGCTTGCTATAGCTGCACATCCCCAATTATAATCCTTTTTGTTTGCTCCTGAATACATTAATTATATTAGGAGACATTTTTCTCTTATGTGTTTTTTAGGTTAACAACTTTAATATGCTGGAAGAATACAGGCCAGCTACTTCATAGAATATTCCTCAATTTGAGTTTGTATGATGCTCTCTCGTTATTAGATTCAGGTTATGTGTGTTTTGCAAAAATACCTCAGAAGGGATGGTATCCTTAGTGCATTAGATCAGGAGGCAAATGATGTGGGTTTCTTCCATGTTTCTAAAGGCAACATGGGTTGCTTGCTTAAGGTGAGGGGCGCCAAGCTTCTCCACTGTCAAGTTCCTGATTTTTTTCTCTGTAATTAATAAGTAATTTGTGTGATACTTGGAGATAACAAAGTAGCCTGTTCTTTCTCAAACTTTCATCAATGAATTTAACATCCAAAGACGCCTCAAGAATGATCACCAAAAACAGCCAAGTAAGGACTGTCATTGACTAATACATTTCAAGCAAGGCACGTGCTCTGTGACATATTCTGAGAAAGAACATGTTCACCTGATACATGATAGGTGATCAATAAATAATATTTGCTGACAGGTTTCCTTCCTATGTAGATCAATGAAGTTTCCTCTTTCACAGGGTATAACCAGAAGCCCTACTTTAATTAGGCATCCTGATTATTCTGATTTCATGCCAGCGTCTACCTCAGTACCTGGTCTATATGAGCAATTCATTTTTTTGAATTAATAAGGGAAAATTGTGTACACACACACACACACACACACACACACACCAAGAAATTACAAAAGATTGAAAAATTGTGATAATTGAGCAGTTAATGCTTAAACAAATGTTCTCACCGATGCAGGCCAGTCACTTTTAGAACCAGAAAGCTTTTAAAAATAAATTGTAATAAATCCAACTTAAGCAACTCAGGTTTTACATTACAAAATGAAGTTTAAAGAAAGGATTCAAAAAGGAACGAAATCCTGGCAAGGATTACATATGAGAAGCTGCAATTCCATGTGTGACCACCAGGTGCCGGAAGAAGCCAGGTAGCCACACTACAAAAACAAACGTCCTCATCTGGGCTGAATTTGCTTTCAATTGCCTCAAATTGCTTCTGAAACGGAGGATTTTTTTTTTTTTTTTTTTTTTTTTTTTTTGTCACTTTGTCAGTGGAGCTTAGGTCAGTGAGCTCTGGGCAAATTGAGAGTAGGCTGAAGCTGAGGAGGAATTCACAAGAGAGATTTAACTAAATTGGCAGTGGCTTATTCTTGAACTGGGTTACTTAAGAATTCAAGTAATTATATATTACATCATATTGTATTATATATTTTATATGTATGTTACATACAGATAATATCTAATGATCCAACTAGAAATATATGTTGTGTAGTACATATCAAGTTATTGTACTATAATTCAAGTTACCTTATTCTTTATACCTTTTGTTTTTTGTGCGTGGTTTTTTGTTTGTTTGAGACCGAGTCTTGCTCTGTTGCCCAGGCTGGAGTGCAGTGGCACAATCTCAGCTCACTGCAACCTCCGCCCCTGTGGTTCAAGCGATTCTCCTGCCTAGCCTCCCAAGTAGCTTGATTACAGGCACCTGCCACCACACCCGGCTAATTTTTGTATATTTTTTTTTAGTAGAGACGGATTTTCACCATGTTGATCAGGCTGGTCTCAAACTTTTGACCTCAGGTGATCCACCTGCCCCTGCCTCCCAAAGTGCTGGGATTACAGGCGTGAGCCACCACGCCCAGCCTCTTTATGCCTTTTGTGTGTCCTAAATACAACAGAGTTGGCTGGGTACAGTGGCTCATGCTTGTAATCCCAGCAATTTGGGAGGCTGAGGCCGGTGAATCATGAGGTCAGGAGAGGGAGACCATCCTGGCCAATATGGTGAAACCCCCTATCTACTAAAATACAAAAATGTAGCCAGGCATGGTGGCGCATGCCTGTAGTCTCAGCTACTCAGGAGGCTGAGGGAGGGCAATCGCCTGAACCCGGGAGGTAGAGGTTGCAGTGAGCCGAGATCGAGCCACTGCACTCCAGCCTGGCAACAGAGCCAGACTCCATCTCAAAAAAACAAATATATATATACACACACACACATATATATATAACAGATATAAATTATAAATATGTTATATGTATATCTATTTTATGTATATATATATATCAGAGTTAAAGCAAAAGTTTTAAAGAAAGACCGAGGCTACATTTCTGCTATCAGCCAACTAGTTACAGGGATTATGCAAATTTTTTCAAAGAACACAAATCAAGTGGAAGTTTTGGGAGTTTTTAAAATCACAATTACCCATACCTTTGCCATTTTTTCTTTTTTTTTTTTTTTTTTTTGAGACGGAGTCTTGGTCTGTCATTTAGACTGGAATGCAGTGATGCAATCTCCGCTCACTGCAACCTCTGCCTCCCGGATTCAAGTCAATTCTCCTGCCTCAGCCTCCAGAGTAACTGGGATTGCAAGCGCGTGCCACCACACCTGGTTGATTTTTGTATTTTTGGTAGAGACAGGGTTTCACGATCTTGGCCACGCTGGTCTCCAACTGTCGACCTCAGGTGACCCACCCACCCTGGCCTCCCAAAGTGCTGGGATTACAGGGGTGAACCATCGCACCCAGACTTTTTTCTTTTCTCTTTTTTGAGATAGAATTTTGATCTGTCACCTGGAGTGCAGTCGTGTGATCTTGGCTCATTGCAACCTCAACTCCCAGGTTCAAGCAATCCTCCAACCTCATCACTCTAAGTAGCTGGGACTACAAGCATGTACCACCACGTGGCATGGCTAATTTTTGTTTGGTAGAGACAGGATTTTGCCATGTTGCCCAGTCTGGTCTCAAACTCCTGGGCTCAAGTAATCCTCTGGCCTCAGCCTCCCAAAGTGCTGGGATCACAGGCAAGAGCCACCACGTCCAGCCCCTTTCCTTCTTTATCTGAAGCAGGTAAAGGATTCGGATGAAACTGAATGTCAGTGCTAACAGGGCAAATGTAAGTGGCTGGAAATATCCTTACAGGACGGAATTAGGAGAGCCAGCAACATGCCTGTGATGTCCCCATCAAGGACATGTGCCCTGCCTCGAATCAAGAGGCAATCACAGACAAACCGAAGTGGGGACATTCTGCACGACCACCGGCCTGTGACCGGCAGCAGCATCAAGGTCATGAAAATCACGGAAAGCCCGAGGAACCATTGCAGATTTCAAAAGACTAAAGAGATGCGACAACTAAGTATCAAGCGTGATTCTGAACTGGATCCTTTCGCTACAAAAATAAATCACTGTGGCCAGGTGCAGTGGCTCATGCCTGTAATCCCAGAACTCTGGGAGGCACAGGCAGGTGGATTACCTCAGGTCAGGAGTTTGAGAACAGTCTGGCCAATATGGCAAAACCCCAATTCTACTAAAAAATACAAAAAAAGAAATCAGCCAAGCATGGTGGCAGGTGCCTGTAATCCCAGCTACTTGGGAGGGTAAGGCAGTGGAATCCCTTGAACCCAGGAGATGGAGGCTGCAGTGAGCCGAGATTTCACCACTGGGCCAAGATTTCACCACTACACTCCAGCCTGGGCAACTGAGTGAGTGAGACTCAGTCTGTCACCCAGGCTGGAATGCAGTGGTGCAATCTCGGCTCACTGCAACCTCCACCTCCCGGGTTCAAGCGATTCTCCTGCCTCAGCCTCCCGAGTAGCTAGGATTACAGGCATGCGCCACCATGCCCGGCTAATTCTGTGTATTTTTAGTAGAGACAGGGTTTCACCATGTTGGCCAGGCTGGTCTCGAACTCCTGACCTCAGGTGATCCACCTGCCTCGGCCTCCTGAAGTGCTGGGATCACAGGTGTGAGCCACCACTCCCGGCCAAAGCCAATGTTTAAAAAGTGAAAAACAAATATAGAGGGGATTGCAGCATCTAGACGTTTCTTTCACCATAAGCAAATAGAAAACTGGGAGTGGGGGCAGGAAAGGGAACTGTTTTCAGACATTGGCCAGTAGGCAGCTCAGGACTGTTCCCTGAAAAACAGGCAAATGAGAAAGAAACAAGTGGAGCTTTGTGTTCACTGGGCTTTCTGCCTGAGTCCATAACTGAGCCATGGTACGGAGGGAGGCAGCTCTAAATGACCACCAGTGTCACCCAGCTGAGGGACAGAGAATGGACAGGAAGGAGCTAGGGAGAGGTGACCCAAAAAGTTGTGTATGAGCTCCTGGGCTCGCCACTGAGATGTGCACACATCGATCAGAATGGCTGAAATTAGGCCGGGCAGGGTGGCTTATTCCTATAATCCCAGCACGTTGGGAGGCCAAGGCAGGAGAATCACTTGAGCTCAGGAGTTCCAGACCAGCCTGAGCAGTGTGGCGAGACCCCATCTCTACAAAAAACCAAAAAATTAGCCAGGTGTGGTGGTCCATGCCCAGAGTTCCAGCTACTCAGGAGGCTGAGGTAGGAGGTTCACTGGCTTGGGAGGTCAAGGCTGCAAGTGAGCTATGATTGCACAACTGCACTCCTCCAGCCTGGGTAGCAGAGTGAGACCCTATCTCCCCCTCCCCACCAAAAAAGGCTAAAAGACCCATGGCCCCAAGTGTTAGGGAGATACTGGAATCCTCATACATTGCTGGTGGGAACGTAAGATGTACAAGTACTTTGGAACAAGGTCTGGTGATTTTCTATAAAATGAAACATATGCTTACTTTTTGCCCCAGCCATTCAGTGTCTAGGTATTTATTCAAAATAAATTAAAACAAACATATGTTCACCAAAACACTTGTCCAAGAATGATGATAGCAGCTTTATTTGAAATTGCTGCCAGGCGCGGTGGCTTGTGCCTGTAATCCTGGCACCTCGGGAGGCCGAGGCGGGCAGATCACTGCAGGCCAGAAGTTCAAGACCAGCCTGGCCAATGTGGTGAAACCCTGGTCTCTACTAAAACTACAAAAACTAGCTGGGCGTGTTGGTAGACGCCTGTAATCCCAGCTACTGGGGAAGTTGAGGCAGGAGAATCACTTGAACACTGGAGGTGGAGGTTGCAGTGAGCTGAGATTGCACCACTGCACTCCAGCAGGGGTGGCAGAGTGAGACTCCATCCCAAAATAAATAAATAAAGGATTAATTAATTTAAAAATAAAAAATAAATAAAATTGCCAGAAATTGAACATAACTCAAGTTGTCTGTCAATGGGTAGACTGATTAATACCCTGTTGTATATTCCTATATACACTGCATTTATCGTCAGTGCAATACTACTGAGCAATAAACATCAACAACTTATACGTGCAATGACATGGATGACTCTCACCAAGATAACGCTGAGCAAAGGACGCTGCAAACCATGGAGTTCATGCCGTGTGGATCTGTTTACACAAAGTATCAGATCAGACAAAACGCATCCAAGGTGCAAAAAATCAGATACCTGACCCCATGGGTCTCCTTCCTGTTCCCCTGGAAATGCATCCATCTCAGTCAGCTTCCCCAGGAGACCAGCAAGGCCAGGGAAGGCCCATTCTGATGAGAGTTCCCATTTTGTAAAAAGGATGAATGTGGGGGTTAGCTTGTCCACTCAGCTGCCAGGAAAGTCGTGTCAGGCCCTGGGTCCCAGCTGGGCACCCAACAGTGAGTCAGGTGGATAGTCCCCACTGCAGGGAGCCCTGCAGCCTTCCCAGGGAAACAAACAGTAAAACAAAGGGTCTTCACCGGACTCATCCATGTGTCATAAATGGAATTCTGTCTTCCCCAGATTCATGTGCTGAAGCCCTAATCCCCAGTCCCTCTGAATATGACTTGTGTTTGGAGATACGGCCCTTAAAGTGGTGATGAATTAAGATGGGGTTGTTAGGGTGGGCCCTTGGCAAATATGTCTAGTGTCATTTGGAGAAGGGCAGGTTAGGGCTCACACCTGTAATCCCAGCTCTTTGGGAGGCTGAGGTGAGTGGATTGCTCAAGATCAGCCTGGGCAACATAGAAGGACGCCGTCTCTATAAAAATAAAAATAATTAGCCAAGCTCTTGGCCTTGGTGCCATTTTTTTTGGAAACCTCGGTGCCATGAGAGCCAAGTGGAGGAAGAAGCGAATGCACAGGCTGAAGTGTAAAAGAAGAAAGATGAGGCAGAGGTCCATGTAAACCGCTAGTTTGTTGCACCGTGGAGGCCACAGGAGCAGAAACATGGAATGCCAGACGCTGGGAATGCTGGTACAAGTTGTGGGACCACATGCTACTGTCTAGAGCTTGTCTCAGTGGATCTAGAACTTCACCATCTGATCGCTGATCACCTCTGGCCCCTCCAAATCTCATGTCCTCACATTTCTAAACCAATCACTGGATTGGTTTAGGGGTAGGGGGGCCTTCCCAACACTCCCCCAAAGTCTTAACTCATTTCAACATTAATCCAAAAGTCCACAATCCAAAGTTTCATCTGAGACAAGGCAAGTCACTTCTGCCTATGAGCCTGTAAAATCCAAAGCAAGCTAGTTACTTTCTAGATACGATGAGGATACAGGTATTGGTAAATACAGCCATTCCAAATGGGAGAAATTGGCCCAAACAAAGGGCTACAGGCCCCATGTAAGTCTGAAATCCAGCAGGGCAGTCAAATCTTAAAACTCCAAATGATCTCCTTTGACTCCATGTCTCACATCCAGGTCATGCAGATGCAAGAGGTGGGTTCCCATTGTCTTGGGCACCTCTGCCTCTGTGGCTCTGCAGGGCACAGCCTCCCTCCAGGCTGCTTTCACAGGCTGGTGTTGAGTGTCTGCGGCTTTTCCAAGCACATGACGCAAGCTGTTGGTAGATCTGCCATTCTGGGGTCTGGAGGATGGTGGCCCTCTTCTCACAGCTTCACTAGGCAGTGCCCCAGTAGGGAGCCTGTGTGGAGGCTCTGACTCCATGTTTCCCTTCTGCACTGCCCTAGCAGAGGTTCTCCATGAGGGCTCCACTCCTGAAGCAAACTTCTGCCTGGGCATCTAGGCATTTCCATACATATTCTGAAATCTAGGTGGAGGTTCCCAAACCTCAATTCTTGACTTCTGTGCACCCACAAGCTCAACACCACATGGAAGCTGCCAAGGCTTGAGGCTTGCACCAACTGAAGCCATGACCCAAACTCTATGTTGGCCCTTCTCAGCCATGGCCTGAGTGGCTGGGATGAAAGGCACCAAATCCCTAGGCTGCACACAGCCTGGGGACCCTGAGAGCACGGCCCAAGAAACCACTTTATCTTCCTAGGCCTCAGGTCCATGATGGGAGGGGCTGCTGTGAAGACCTCTGACATGCCCTGGAGACATTTTCCCCAACTTCTTAGGGATTAACTATTTGGCTCCTTGTTACTTATGCAAATTTCGGCAGCGGGCTTGAATTCTCCTCAGAAAACAGGATTTTCTTTTCTATTGAATTGTCAGGCTGCAAATTTTTCAAACTTTAGTGTGCATGTTTCCCTTTTAAAACTGAATGCTTTTAAGCCAGGCACAGTGGTTCATACCTGTAATCCCAGCACTTTGGGAGCCCGAGGAGGGCAGATTGCCTAAGGTCAGGAGGTCAAGACCAGCCTGGCTAACATGATGAAACCCCATCTCTACTAACAACACAAAAATGAGCCAGGCATGGTGGTGCACGTCTGTAGGCCTAGCTACTTGGGAGGCTGAGGAAGAATAGCTTGAACCCAGGAGGCAGAGGTTGCAGTGAGCCAAGACCACGTGACTGCACTCCAGCCTGAGTGACAGAGCAAGACTCCATCTCAAAAAAACAAAAAAAACTTAAATGCTTTTAACAACACCCAAGTCACCTCTCGAATGCTTTGCTGCTTAGAAATTTCTTCTGTCAGATATTCAAAATCATCCCTCTCAAGGTCAAAGTTCCACACATCTCTAGGATGGGGGCAAAATGCTGCCAGTCTCTTGAATAAACGTAACAAGAATCACCTTTGCTCCCATTCCCAACAAGTTCCTCATTTCCATCTGAGACCACCTCAGCCTGGACCTTATTGTCCACATCACTATCAGCATTTTGGGTAAAGCCATTGAATAGGTCTCTAGGAAGTTCCAAACTTTTCCCACATTTTCCTTTCTTCTTCTTTGCCCTCCAAACTGTTCCAACCTCTGCCTGTTACCCAGTTCCAGAGTTGCTTCCACATTTTCAGGTATCTTTTCAGCAACACCCCACTCTGCTAGTACCAATTTACTGTATTAGTCTGTTTCATGCTGCTAATAAAGGCATACCAGGACTGGGAAGAAAAACAGGTTTAATTGGACTTACAGTTCCACATGGCTGCGGAGACCTCAGAATCACAGAGGGAAGCGAAAGGCACTCCTTACATGGCGGCGGCAAGAGAAAATGAAGACGAAGCAAAAGCAGAAACCCCTGACAAAACCATCAGATCTTGTGAGACTTACTCGCTACCATGAGAACATTATGGGGGAAACTGCCCCATGATTCAAATTCTCTCCCACCAGGTCCCTCCCACAACACGTGGGAATTATGGGAGTACAGTTCTAGCTGAGGTTTGGGTGGGGACACAGAGTCAAACCATATCATACACTGTGGAATAATATGCAGTCATAAAAAGGAACAAGATCATGTCCTGTGCAGGGACATGGATGGAGCTAGAAGCAATTATCCTCAGCAAACCAACACAAGAACAGAAAACCAAACACTGCATGTTCTCACTTACAAGTGGGAGTTGAACAATGAGAACACGTGGTCTCAGGGAGAAGAACCAGACACACTGGGGCCTGGTGTGGGGGCAGAAAATTAGAAAAAAAAGCTAATGCCTTCTGTGCTTAAACCTAGGTGATGGGTTGATAGGTGCAGCAAACCACCATGACACACATTTACCTATGTAACAAACCTGCACAGCCTGTACATCCTGTACATGTACCCTGGGACTTAAAAAAATATAATTTAAAAAAATAAATTTTTGTTGTTTTAAGCAACTGAGTTTGCTCAGACCGAACTCCCAGCCCCTCCAGCACCTGGCCAATGCAGTCACCAGGCCTGGCTTTCAGTGGAACATCTGCTCCATTATTAGATGCTGGACGCCAGACCCTGAGATCTCGTTAGTGCTTCTGCCTCCATGGAGGTGGGGGACGTCAGCCCTGGGAACAGTGTGTTCTTGAAATAAATGTCCTTTTAGAGGGACATGTCTGAGCTAGAGCAGTCAGGAAAAAGTGGGTCAGTGCTTGGCTTTTTTTCTTTTTTAAACAAGTGCACTCATATCCAGAGCTTGGTTTCGGCACAGAAACCCTTCCCAAGCCCCTGTCTGCGGCCATGTTCCAGACAGAGACCACAGAGAAATGGCCTTGCACATCTATTCGGGAGAGCAGGGCCCAGGGCCACCCAGGACCAGATGAGAACCAGCCCCTCATCCCCAGGGAAAGGGGGTTCGGGGAGTGTATTTGTTTTCTTTGCTGCCATCACAAACTTTTACAAATTTAGAGGCTGAAAACGGCACACTGTATAACCCTGCAGCTCCGAGGTAGGGACCTGGGAGAATCCCTTTTCTGTGCTCATTTGTGTTGTGCAGAATGCAGATCCTTGATGTGTGGGACTGAGCTGCTGTCACCTTGCTGGGGTCAGCGGAGGCCGTTCTCAGCGTCTAGAGGCGGCCCCCTCCCAGCTTGCAAAGCCAGTGACGGCTGATGAGCACACGGTGCCTCCCAGCCACTTCCTCTGCCCTCACTTCTCTCTGAGGGGCTCTTCTGCCTTTGTTCTCCTCTTCTGGGGTTCACGCCATTCTGCTGGGCCACTCAAGTAACCCAGGATCGCCTCCCCAGTCAAGGTCACGACCTGACTCACACACTGTGCAGGTGCACAGTCCCTTTTGCCACAGAAGGCAGCATGTTCACAGCTTAGGGGCCAAGGGCTTGGACTTCTTCACAGAGGGGTTATCTGGGATACCACAGCGAGGAAGCAGAGATGTTAGAGAGACCTTTGCCCAAGTCAGATGGGCTGACCCCAGCCTGGGAGAGAAACAAACTCAGTGGCCAAGCTGGGGCTGTTGTCTACAGAGCCCGATATGGGCTGTACCCAGTTCCTCCATGCCTCCCTGCCTTGCTGTGGGCCCAAAACTCCACTGACACCTAAGGGGGCTTGAGCTCTGGGGTGGCAAGTGACGTGCTCAAGGTGGATTTCAGGCTGGGCAGAGTAGTTCACGCCTGTAATCCCAGCACTTTGGGAAGCTGAGGTGGGTGATCACCTGAAGTCAAGAGTTTGAGACCAGCCTGGCCTACATGGTGAAACCCCATCTCTATTAAAAATACAAAAATTAGCCAGGCATCATGACAGGTTCCTGTAATCCCAGCTACTCGGGAGGCTGGAGATAGGACAATCACTTGAACCCAGGAGGTGGAGGTTGCAGTGAGCCGAGATCATGCCACTCCACTCCAGCTTGGGAGACAGAGTGAGACCCCATCTCAAAAAAAGGGGATTTCAGAGGCCAGAGGGTAAGTGTCAGCTTACAGTCGGTAGTTGGCAAACAGTGGTGTTGGGACAGGCATTTGAAGCAATGACTCACCCCAAAGCCCGCAACAGGGCCAGCATTGAGGATGGGTCACCTCCCCCCCGGCACTGTCTGCCTGCAGGCTCATGCTCCCTGCATCCGCTGTCCCTCTCCCTGCTGTGGCCTCCGCATCCCCCTCTTGCTACCCCAGGCCCTTCGCCTGCATCACTACACGCCCCACCCAGGCCCTCAGTGCACTCTGGGCACCCTTCACACTGGGCCCACCCTGGTTGGCTCCCGCCCGTCCCTTCCATCAGCATGGTGTTCCCTGGTGTAGGAAGTAGAAAAGTTCCTCTTCGAAGTTTTCTTTCTTGTTAAAGAATAGTAATAATAATAACAAAAATGTTAGAAATAATTCTCTTTTAAAGACTTTCTTCAAAGCCTTTTTGCTTTTTACTAGTGACTCTTTGTTAAGCCCTATCCTATGTAGCTGTTAGACATGCTGACAGGCACACAGTACATTCTATGTCCTCATACTTTAAGCAAGATACCTGTGCTGGACGTGCTCACAGGCAGGTCCCAGCTCGCAGCCTGTGCCCCTTCCTGATTTGGACTTCCTTTTTGTTCTCCACTGCTTTTCCCTGTTTAGAAAAGTTTTAAGTTGCTAGCCAATCAGGTTTTACTTTAGATTGTCAGGTCTGGCTCCAACCAATGGGAATCAGAGACAGCAGTAAGGATGACCTCAAATGCATAAGGGATAAATATGTCTGCTTTTCCTTTGTTCGTTGTGCTCTCATGACAAGATGGCCAACAGGAGCACTCTTTCTGCAGAAAGTAAAGAATGCCTTGCTGAGAGACCCTTTGTCTCAGTGTTGAATTTTCTTTGTGGCGCTGAACTTCTGTTTCCAACACCTGGGGACAGGGGAGTGCCTCTGCCTTCTCTACAATCCCAGCGCAAGTCCTGCACTATGAACAACCCCTGCACTAAACCCACATGGAGGATGGACTGTTTTTCCTCCCCACATTCTGGTCATCCACAGTGGGCGTGGTAATGTCCTGGCACCCATGCAAGCCTCAGTCAGTGCTGGTCAGGAGCTAGGGCTGGGACAGTAGCGCTCATGGTAAGTGAGGCCGGCACTCTGGCTCTGCTGCTCACTGCAAGACCTCAGTGTCCTGCACTGTGAGATACAGCTAATGCTCTCAGGAGGGTTAAGTTAGGTCAGTGCTTGCTGCACAGTGGCTATTATATGGTGGTAGCTGTTACCATTATTATTATTTTTGGTTTTATCTTTTTATTTTCTATTTTTATTTTTTGAGACTAGATCTCCCTTTGTCTTTTCACCACATGGAGGCAAACACGAAGGAAGCTCCTGCCCTATCCTACGTACCTGTTAGCACATTCTATGTACATCCTAAAGCTGAAGCCAAAGTGAAGACTCTGAAGGCCAAGAAGGCAGCATTGAAAGGTGTCCACAGCCACAAAGAAAACAAGAGCCATACGTCGCCCACCTTCCAAGTGTCACCTTTGGCCTAGGCTAGAACTCAGGGAGGCTGAAAAGCAGGGAGGCCACATAGACTGACCTGGAACTTTCCAGTTACAATCTCTCATGTTTCCAAGCTGCCAGAAGGAACAGCACAAAATCAAATCAAGGCTAAGGGCTCCAGCAGAAAGTGACCCGAGTCGGGAGGCGGTCCGAGACACTGAGATGCAGAGGCAGCCCGGATACCCTCAGAAGAGCACCCCAGGAGAACAAGCTTGACCATATGCTGTCACCAAGTTTCCGCGGACCACTGAGTCTGCCATGAAGAAGACAGAAGGCAAAAACACACTTGTGTTCACTGTGGCTGTTAAAGCCAACAAGCACCAGATCAGACAGGCTGTGAGGAAGCTCTGTGACACTGAAGGGGCCGAGGCCAACACCCTGATCAGCCTGATGGAGACAGGAAAGCATATGTTCAACTGGCTCCTGGATACGATGCTTTGGATGTTGCCAGCAAAATTGGGATCATCTAAACTGAGTCCAGCTGGCTAATGCTAAACATGTCTATCTTTTCACCATATACGTGGTCTCTTGTCCATTTCTGGTTGGGGTAGGAGTCCATACACAGGCGCTGGCGTTGTAACAGGGCTTGGGCAAGACTCTTGTTCTACTTTTCCCTTTGAAACGCTCATGCTGCCACGCCCCCATGCTTGATCATGCCAGAGATCTTTGTGACTACAGTTAGTTTCCTAGGAAAACTAGAACTCAACATCCCTCCATGGTTGAGAGTAACGAGAAGCTTTCCAAGAACCCCTTCTTTCATCCATGGGAGAGGCCGTCTCAGCCTCCCGAGTAGCGGGGACTACAAGCGCCTGCCACGCCTGGCTAATTTTTTTTATCTTTAGTAGAGACAGGGTTTCACCTTGTTGGTCAGGCTGGTCTCAAACTCCTGACCTAACGCGATCCACCCAGCTAGGCCTCTCAAAGTGCTGGGATTACAGGCCGAAGGCACTGTGCCTGGCCTTTTTTTTTTTCTGATACAGGGTCTTGCTCTGTCACCCAGGCTAGAGTGCAGTGGCACAATCATAGCTCAGTGCAGCCTCCAGCTCCTGGGCTTAAGCAACGCTTCCACCTTAGTCTCCTCCCAAGTACCTGGGACTGTAAGTGTGAGCCACTACACCTAGCTAATTCTTCTTTGTAGAGACGGGGTCTTGCTATGTTGTGCAGGCTGTGAAACCAGTGTCCAGAGTCTGAAGCACCTTGGCATCCATTTCCGGGGCGTGGACTGGCTGGCTTTCGGTAGCGTTTTGTCTTCACACGCCCATGTACTCTGTCCAACCAGTCCATCTGCTTCCCTCACCCCTTGCCCAATAAAAAACAAGGACTTCAGAGGAGAAAAAAATAATCTCCCTTTGTTGCCCCGGCTGGAGTGCAGTGGCATGCTCATAGCTCACTGCAGCCTCAACCTCCTGGGTTCAAGCAATCCTCCGACCTCAGCCTCCCAAGCAGTGGGGACTATAGGCACACGCCACCATGCCTTGCTAATTTTTTATAGAGACAGGGTTTTATCATATTGTCCAGGCTAGTCTCAAACTACTGGGCTCAATCAGTCCTCCTGCCTTGGCCTCCCAAAGTGCTGGCATTACAGGTGTGAGCCACCGTACCCAGCCTATTTTGTTTTTGAAAAGTTCAGAGTCAGGCCAGGCAAAGTGGCTCATGCATATAACCCCAGTGCTTTGGGAGGCCAATGTGGGACAAGACTTGAGGTTAGGGGTTAAAGACCAGCCTGCATAACATAGCGAGACCCCATCTCTACAAAGAAAAGTTAGCTAGGTGTAGTGGCTCACACTTACAGTCCCAGGTACTTGGGAGGAGACTAGGGTGGAAGGATTGCTTAAGCCCAGGAGCTGGAGACTGCAGTGAGCTATGATTGTGCCACCACTCCAGCCAGGGTGACAGAGCAAGACCCCAAATTAAAAGAAAAGGCCAAGTGCAGTGGCTCAGACCTGTAATCCCAGCACTTTGGGAGGCTGAGGCGGGTGAATTACCTTAGGTCAGGAGTTTGAGACCAGCTTTACCAACAAGGTGAAACCCCATCTCTACTAAAAATACAAAAATTAGCCAGGCATGGTGGCAGGCACCTGTAGTCCCAGCTACTCAGGAGGCTGAGGCAGGAAAATCGCTTGAACCCGGGAGGTGGAGGTTGCAGTGAGCTGAGATTGCATCACTGCACTCCAGCCTGGGCGATGGAGCAAGACTCTGTCTCAAAAAAAAAAAAGAAAAAGAAAAAGAAAAAAAGAAAGGCTCCAGCCTCAACCCTGCAGGAACGGCAGTAGAAAGGACCCGGCCTCACTCCTGTAGGGGCCTTGGTAGAAAGGCGGGGGTTTTACACAATTGCCTCTGTAGGATTTTCAGTTCACAGTTTACAGGATTCTCAGTTTACAGGTGAGGCAACTGGCATTCAAAAAGTTGCAGAGGGCCAGGTGCAGTGGCTCACGCCTGTAATCTCAGCTCTTTGGAAAGCCAAAGTGAGAGAACTGTTTGAGTCCACGAGTGTGAGACCAGCCCGGGTAACATAGTGAGACCCTCTCACCATAAACACTACTATGGTTAGCAAATACTAAATATTGCTCCTAGGGGAAATACAAGGGTTAATTTGCTGCTAGTTCTGGTTGCAACATTTTCATCAACTGATCAATGCGTAACTTTATTTTATATGTATTTCTGTTTAAAGACACCTTATTTCGGGAGGCTGAGGTGGGAGAATCGCTTGAACCTGGGAGGCAGAGGTTGCAGTGAGCCAAGATCGGGACATTCCACCCCGGCCTGGGTGACAGAGTGAGACTCCATTTCGAGAAAAATAAATTAAATCAATAATAAAGACACCTTATTTAATATATTGTTGACTTATAACATTGAACTCACAGCCAACCTCACCATAACCGATGCCAGAACAACACTCATCTGACGCAGGCATTTTATCCAGAAGGCACATCACAGCCTTCCTGCACCTCAGAACACAAGACAGTGCTTTAGTGCTACTCTCGAGACCACTGTAAATAGTAAAATTACCAGCAAAAAACACAAAAATGCAACCAGAAAGTGTGGCACTAAATAGACTGCAGAAATGACTTGTTTACAATAGGAGAGTTGAGACAGGAAGGCAGAGCTTCACATTTTCAGCCTCACTAGGAATGTACACAGCAAATTTCACTGCTTTATGCACGCACAAGTCTGGGAATGACCCTGAAAGTACCACAAGTATTGATTTGGGGGGTACAAATAAACTATTTGCAAATATAAGACCTGTGAATAATGAGGAATAACTGCATGTTGTTGCCACTGTAAGAGAATATTCTGATTAAGGAAACAAAGATAAATTCTAAGACGCAAAAATAAATAAAGGGCTCAGTGGTTTAGGCTCAACCACTGCTATAATGTCATTGTATTTCTCATGAGGGTCTGAGATTTTACCCTATTTGCAAGCTAGCAAGTTAGGCTGCCATAGTGTCATGGATACTGACAGAAGACTTGAAATCTTGGGTCAGAGACAAAGGACTTTATTGCTCACCACATAGCAGGTCACATAAGCTTTCTGGTTGTATGGACTCCTCTTGCCCCCAGGTCCACGAGTACAATGTGGAAGTGACCCAGGTGCATGCCACACAGTAGGTTTGCATCATAGCTGAGGAATCCCAAGCTTAGGACACCCTAAACTTTTACAATAGGCTGCAGGCAAACCTGTTGTATGAATTGTTGACACACTGCTATAAAGAACTATCTGAGATTGGGTAATCTGTAAAGAAAAAAGATTTTGGCTGGGTATGGTGGCTCACACCTGTAATCCCAGCACTTTGGGAGGCTGAGGTGGGGGATCACTAGGTCAGGAGTTTGAGACCAGCCTGGCCAAGACAGTGAAACCCCATCTCTACTAAAAACACAAAAAAATTAGCCAGGTATAGTGGCAGGCACCTGTAATCCCAGCTACTCAGGAGGCTGAGGCAGAGAATTGCCTGAACCCAGGAGGTGGAGGTTGCAGTGAGCCGAGATTGCACCACAGCACTCCAGCCTGGGCAACAGAGCAAGACTCTGTCTCAAAAAAAAAAAGAAAAGAAAAGAAGGTTTAATTGACTCACTTTCACAAGCTGTACAAGAAGCATGGCTGGGGAGGCCTCAAGAAACTTACAATCACAGGGGAAGAGGGAGGAGAAGGGGAGCAGGCATGTCTTACATGGCCGGGGAAGGAGGCAGGGATGAAGAGGGAAGTGCTACACACTTTTAAACAACCAGATCTCCTGAGAACTCACTCACTGTCAAGAGAACAGCAAGAAAGAAGTTTGCCTCCATGATTCAATCATCTCCCACCAGGCCCCTCCTCCCACACTGGGGACTACAGTTTGACGTGAGATTTGGGTGGGGACACACATCCAAACCATATCACCTACCTTTGCCCCAAGTATCTTTATTATGTAAGCAGTCGGCAGCCTCACCCTCTGCTCCAGATGAAGACAGTATCTCTACTGTCAAGGCTGTTTTCTAAACAAAAATCCTTGAAAAGGCAGTCTTGAACAGAGGCTGTCAGTGTCTTTGTTTGCAAGCTGCACGGAAATTTGAGAGCCACGAGATCTGGAAAATGGCAGATAGGAGGCAAGACTAGATTGCCGCTCCCACTTGGATAAACAGAGCAGTGTGTGGAGACTCGCATCATGAACTTTTACTCCAGAACTACCACAGAAACAAACCAGGAAAGCCAGGAGAATCCACAGACCCCCTGAAGGAAGCGGACTGCTCCTGCAGAACCTGGGAGACACCCCCGATACTGTGCTGGTATCCATGGCTGAGAGATCTGAACACAATTCACATCAGAGGACTCCATGCAGACAACCCCCAGGCTCTGTGCAGCCCAGAGTCTGGAAGCCCTGCTGGGTGGCTAGATCCAGAAAAGAAACAATCTCTGCAGTTTGGCTCTCAGGAAGCCATTTCCCTAGGAAATGGAGAGGAGTACTACATCAACGGAACACCTCTTAGGAGAGAAGAATCCGAACAGCAGCCTTGAGCCCCAGATCTTCCCTCTGACATAGCCTACGCAAATGAGAAGGAACCACAAAAACAATTCCGGTAATATGACAAAACAAGGTTCTTTAACACCCACAAAAAAATTATACTAGCTCACCAACCATGGACACAAACCAAGAAGAAATCCCTGATTCACCTGAAAAAGAATTCAGAAGGTTGATTATTAAGCTAATCAAGGAG
>PVKP010035187.1:0-23531 GCA_004027715.1 Plecturocebus donacophilus | reverse complement strand
CTGGCGACCTGCGTGGCTCCCTCGCCGGGAATCTCCCAGTCCGTGGGCATCAAATATTCGTCTGCAACTGCGGCATCCACTCGCTCTCTGCGCCCTCACCGCGAGCCACAATCCCGAGCTGCTGCTACGCGGCCATTTTGGATCTCTCTCCGCCCGGTGATGAAGTTTTTCTGTTTCTTAGTTTTCCTTTGGCGGACGCTGGTTCCCCTCTTCCCGGGTTCGCTGCGCCCGCTGCGAAACTCTCCGTCCTCAGCGCTTCCAATTGATGTTTTCCTTGTGGGGATGGGACCAGCCGAGCCCGTCCGTCCCGCACACTCCGCACTGGGAAGCACCGCGCTGGGTGCTGGCAAAAGAGCCGCGCCGGCCAAAAGAGTCGCGCCGGCGACCCGCGTGGCTTCTCCGCCGGGAATCTCCCGGTCTGTGGGCAACAAAAACTCGTCGGAAAGTGCGGCGTCCACCCGCTCTCTGCGCTTTCACTGGGAGCTACATTCCCGAGATGTTGTCAGTCGGCCATCTTGGATCTCTCTCCCTCAGGAGCTTTTTTAAGAAATGCAGAGTCCCAGGCTCCACCCCAGACTTGCAGAATCAGAATCCGCATTTTAACAAGCTCCCAGTCTGACAGATTGAAAGGCACTGGGCAAGCCCATGCAGTGCCAAGAAGCATTCAGACATCTGCTTCCAGCATCCTGGCAGATGAACTTCTCACTCTTCAGGCAGTCCAGGACCCCTGAATAGCCATGTGTTATTGGTCTTAGAGGACTAGGAGGGGACTCCCCCAACTCTGGGACTGCTCTCAAAAGATGTCTGAACCCCTTTTATGACCTCCCTGGGTTCCTTGGTGACATCTGTTCCTATCTCTGTTGTCTCCCCTATCTCCAAAGACCTTGAAAACCAGGGCGAGTGTTTTGGATTTTTGCTGGGACACTAGGGACCCATTGAAGAATTCTGAGGAAGGGAGTGTCAAGTTCAATGTTCTTTGTTTAGACACCGCTCTGCCAGCAGTGAAGTAGTGGCAATGAGTCTGGTGATCTCAGCATGGAGGTATAGGGGCCAAATGGGAAACATAAGGCCTGGGTCCAGGCAGTGGCTCTGTTAGGTCACACTGCCCCAGCCCTCAGAGGGCCACTGCTCTCTCCTACTGTAGCTTCAGGAATTTTGAATTTATTACCTATTTCGTCTGCTGAAGACTTAAGCCGCAGCTAAGTTTACAGCAACCATTTAGAACTGAGAATAGAAATCGGAACTCTCTATGGATTATATGTGATGGATGAAGTCATCTATTTAGATCTGGACAGTTTAGGAGCTGCTTGCTGGAATCTCGACTTCTGGGAACCCCTCTTTATGCTCACACTAGCACCTGAGGCCTGCTAAGGGACTCACAACCCCCAGGCCCAGCAGAAAAGGGAAAGCAAGAGAAGCAAGACCTTGAAAATACTTTTGTGGCTTTGGGAAAATCTTCTAGGAGCAAACTAGAGTTTTCCAAAGTTGCCCTGTGCGGCCCTAGATAAAGAGGTTTCCTGGCTGAGTAAGCTTGAAATGCTGAACATCATATGCCCTTCTTAGGGTGGAATAATTTGGGTCTGAGAGTACCTGGCTTTGAATCTCAGCTCCACCATTTACTGTGTGATCTTGGAAAATGAACTTTTCTTAGGTTGATTCAATCTCCTTGTCTGTAAAATGGAAATAATGACAGTGCTGATGAGATAAAGTTATGATAATTACTGAGATAATACATAGCACATGTCTGGCACATTAGGAAATAGTCAATAAAGGGTAGCTGTCAAATAATAATAAATTATATTTTTGATATTTATTACTAAATAGTCAATAAAGGGTAGCTGTCAAATAATAATAAATTATATTTTTGATATTTATTATTAGATTATCCTTTATACAAATTTATTTTAAATATATAAATTAGTTTTTCTTTTACTCTTAAAGGCTCTGAGAAGTCCTGCAGCAAAAATCAGCTTGATTTAACTCAATGTTGGTGAATTTATTTGATCTTGGAGTCCCTTTTTTCATGTAACATACAGGAATTTCCTGAGGAATTCATCTTCTGTGGGACTCAGAGAAATACTGATTTTGTGTTTTGGAAACAGTTTGGGGAAGCCAATGTGTCTGAGCCAGGATTCACTCCAAACACAGACTCTTCCAGGTGTAAAGAGTTGTGTTTCAGCCTCAGTTCTTTCTTCATTTCCTCTTCCTCCAAGACTGCCACTCAGGCATGGGATGACCATGCCAGAATTGTAGGGCTAGGAGTGAGGAGTAGGGCTTGAAGCTCTAGCTCAGCCCTGAGAAAACTCCTACTCATCCTTCAATACCCCATTCCAATGTTAACTTTTCTCAGAAGCCTTCACATCTTGCCCATGCAAAATTAGTGGGCGGTTCCCACAAACTCCAAAGGCCTGCAACCTCCAGTAGAAACCTCACAGTCAGTATGTACCACGTTGAACTGTAGTTGTCTGTCTTCCTAGCTAGACCATGAAGCACTTTAGGGCAGCATCATGTGTGCAGTGTCTCAGTAATACCCGCTATCTTGTTCAAGACCAGATACCATGGCTCAACTTCTAGGGATCTCTAATCACTCAGCTGGGGCAGGAGGTGTGAGGAGATACCCCTGGGTCTTCTGAAGCTGGGAGAGGCCCTCTCAGCACCAGCAACTCTGACCCAGAGCCTTGAGGCTTTCCTCAGAGCTGATTCCCTCTGATTGCAAAAGGCATGGTTCAGGGTCTTTCTGGGGTCTCTGAATGCAGAGACCCAGGAGGCAGGAGATAATATCTTTTGAGACTTCTTTTGACATGGACTTGTTTAGAGAAGAAAAAAACAGAGCTTCTGTGATGAAAAGGCAGAGAGAACCACAAAGGAATGATGATTTAAAAAAATAAAAACAAAAAAAACGGCCAGGCATGGTGGCTCACGCCCATAATCCCAGCATTTTGGGTGGCCAAGATGGGTGGATCGCAAGGTCAAGAGATCAAGACTATCCTGGCCAACATGGTAAAACCCTGTCTCTACTAAGAATCACTTGAACCCGGGAGGCAGAGGTTGCAGTGAGCTGAGATCACACCACTGTACTCCAGCCTGGCAACAGAGTGAGACTCCATCTCAAAAAAACAAAAAAAATTAAGATAGTAGGCCAAGCATGGTGGCTCACACCTATAATTCCAGCACTTTGGGAGGCCGAGGCGGGTAGATCACTTGAGCTCAGGAGTTTGAGACTGGCCTGGCCAACATGGTGAAACACTGTCTCTATGAAAAATACAAAAATTAGCTGGATGTGGTGGCACACGCCTGTAATCTGAGCTACTGGGGAAGCTGAGAATCCCTTAAACCTGGGAGGCAGAGGTTGCAGTGAGACAAGATTGCACCACTGCACTCCAGCCTGAATGATGGAGTGAGACTCTGTCTCAAAAAAAAAAAAAAAAAAAATTAAGGTTGTAGCCAGGTGCAGTGGCTCACTCCTATAATCCCAGCATTTTGGGGGTGCTAATTAAGGTGGGAGGATCACTTGAGGCCCATGAGTTCAAGACCAGCCTGGGTGACATAGCAAGACCCTGTCTCTATAAATAAATACATAAAGTTAAGCTTGTACTTTTAGGGACTAATGGCATGGGAGTCTAGAGATAGCATCATGCAGTGTCCAGAGCATAACCAGGACTCAGTGCAACCCCAGACCTACAGCCCATCAGCCAAGTTCCTTTGAAATGCACCTCCCTCATTCTTTTGTGATGAACTCCTGCGTATCCCTCAAGACCCAACTCAAACATCACCTCTTTCATGAATTATCCCCATTTCCAGGGGAAAGGAGTATCCTCCCCTCTGAGCTTCTGCGCTTGCATTCATAACTCTCACCACAGCATTTGTCCCCCTGAGCTGTGATCCCTGATGTGTTTATCTTCCCTGCTAGATGCTGAGCTCCTTGAGAGCAGAGACTTTGTTCAATTTATCTTAAGGCCCCCAGCCCCCTTCCTTCCAATGTCCAACACAGTGCCAGCCTGGTACCTCCCAGGCATTAATCAATGCAGTATGAATGAATGTTTGATGGAATGAATTCACTTTGCTTGCTAAATTGCTCACGGAACAGTCCCCTTGTGCTGAGTGACTAAGTAAAGCAGGTCACAGTCACCTGGGATTCACCAATTGTTGATGGCCTCTCTTCAAACAGCAGATTCTTGCTTGGCATAAAGGCAGGAGTCAGAGTGTTCCTGCTGCCACCCCACCTCCCTCTGAAGAGATTTGTCCAGAAGAGTTCCCTCAGTAGGGTTTCTTCCCAACATGCATGCAACCTGCCGTCATCTCTGTTCTCTAGCTCCATCCACTCCCACGCCAGAGCTTCCAGCAGCAGAGAAGAGGTGGTGTGATGGCATTTAGATCCAGGCCATGGAGGAAGGGTGCTGCTCGCCTGACCCTGTCATCGTACTTCAGCGCCCATCACTCTACCCTATGCATATTTTATTCCTCTCTTGTTCCCTCTGGTGCCGAGGTTCAAGTTCCTCTCCAGCTTCTGACTGCTGGGCACAGCCCTCCTTTCCTTGTGGTTCAAGCTCATCCTCCTCTCTCCTGTGACTCACACAGGGAACTGCAGCCAAGCTTTGCCTGTGGGTGATTCTTCTTGAAGAGGCTGGGGACTGGATGGGTTTGGCGACAAATGTGGTTTCAAATCCCAGGTTCTTTATTTCCTTGTTAGGTGCCTGGGGGTGACAGTGTTGGGGTTCTGCCTAAATCCCCTTGGATCCCTTTACAGTTTCTGCGCAACCCTCTTCCAACGTGACTATGCCTTTGCCTCCAAAGGCATGCACCTGTGATCTTTCTGCAGTGGGGTGCTGTGAGGCAGGGAGCCATTTTGTCTGCAAGTGCAGAGTCCAGAAATGCCCATGAATTTCCACCTTCTACCCCACCCTCTGCAGCCTTTGGCGGATGACTGTTGAGTCCAGGGACGTGAAATCCCACCTCCCTTGCTTTGGTTGGGCCGACTCCAAGCTGAGTTACACTTCAGGATCCTCTGCAGGATGACACAGGCTTTTGCCCTCCACCCAGACCCTTTCTGCTTTCTCTGAGAGCCCTTCCTTCTTATGTCCCTTGTCCCTGGGATGGCATCTGGGGAACCTGAGCTAAGACGGCGACTTGGGTAAATCACTTCACCTCTCAGAGCCTTAGCTTTCTCCCTTGTAACTGTGGGTTAGGAACTCATACTTTTTAAAGATGTTGGCAGGATTAAGTAAAATAGTGCACATAAACTGCCTGGCATGTAATAGGTCCACAGTTCTTTTAATGCCTCTTTTCAGAAGAAAGTCAGCCAGGCCAGGCATGGCAGCTCACACTTGTAATCCCAGCACTTTGAGAGGCCAAGGTAGACAGATCACCTGAGGTCAGGAGTTCAAGACCAGCCTGGCTAACATGGCAAAACCTCATCTCTACTAAAAGTACAAAAATTAGCTGGGCATAGTGGTACACACCTGTAATCCCAGCTACTTGGGAGGCTGAGGCAGGTGAATTGCTGGAACCTGGGAGGTGGAGGTAGCACTGAGTCGAGATCGAGCCACTGCACTCCAGCCTGGGTGACAGATTGAGACTTCATCTCAAAAAAAATTAAAAAAATTTTTAAAAAGAAAGTCAGCCAGAAGGGTTTCACCCTGGAAGCTGGAGGACCTGACTTCAGTTCTGAAAACACTGATTTGAATAAGTCTCTTTGCCTCCTTAGGCCTCAGTTTCTTGCTTTTGTGCATGTGTTTGCGTGTGGCTTTTTTTTTTTTTTTTTTAGAGACAAGTTCTCACTCTGCCACCCAGGCTGGAGTGCAGTGGCATGATCATGGTTCACTGCAGCCTCAATCTCCTGGGCTCAAGTAATCCTCCCACCTCAGCCTCCTCAGTAGTTGGGACCACGGGCATGCACGACCACACCTGGCTAATTTTTTGTGGAGACAGGGTCTCACTGTGTTGCCCAGGCTGGTCTCAAATTCCTGGGCTCAAGTGATCCTCCTCCCTTGGCCTCCCAAAGTGCTGGGATTACAGGCATGCACCACCACACCTGGCCCTCTTTTGTGTTTTAAATGGCCTTATTAAGATGTAATTCACATACCATATTATTCACCTGTTTAACCTGTACAGTTCGGTAGTTTTTAGTATGTTCATAGAGATGTGCAACCATCATCACTGTCTAATTTTAGGACTTTTTCATCACTTCGAAAAAAAAGCCTCTACTTACTACACTCACTCTCCGTATCCTCCTATACCAGCAGTCCCAACCTTTTTGGCATCAGGGACCAGTTTTTCCATGGACAATTTTTCCATGGATGATGGGGGGCGTGCGGGTGATGGTTTGGGGATGAAACTGTGCCGCCTCAGATCATCAGGCATTAGTTAGATTCTCACAAGGAGTGTACAACCTAGATCCCTCTCAATACACAGTTCGCAATAAAGTTCGAGGTCCTATGAGAATCTACTGCCACTGCAGATCTGACAGGAGGTGGAGCTCAGGTGGTAAAGCTCGCTGGCCTGCTGCCCTCCTCCTGCTGTGTGACCTGGTTCCTACCAGGCCACTGATCAGTACCGGTCTGCAGCCCGTGTGTTGGGGACTCCTGTCCTACACCACTGTCACCTCCAGCCCTGGCAACATCTACTCTACTTTCTGCCTCAATGGATTTGCCTGTTCTGGACATTTCATACAAATGGAATCCTACAATATGTGGTATTTGTGACTGGCTTTTGTCACTTGGTATAATGTTTTTAAGGTTGATCGACACTGTAGCATGTATCGCTACTTTACTCCTATTCATTGCTGAATAGTATTCCATTGTGTGGATTAACCACATTTTGGTTACTTATTCCTCAGTTGATGGATATTTGGATTGGTTTTACTTTTTGGCTATTGTAAATAATGCTGCTATGAACAAGTTTCTGTGTGGACGTACACTTCTCTCGGGCATGTACATACACACACACACACACACACACACACACATACACGGCCAGGTGCAGAGGTTCATGCCTGTAATCTCAGCACTTTGGGAGGCTGAGGGAGGAGGATAGCTTGAACCCAGGAGTTCAAGACCAGCCTGAGAAATATGGCAAAATCCCATCTCTACAAAAATTAGCTAGGCGTGGTGGCACGTGCCTGTAGTCCCAGCTACTCAGGAGGCTGAGAGGTAAGAAGATTTCCTGATCCCAGGAGGTTGAGGCTGCTGTGAGCCATGATGTGCCATTGCACTCCAGCCTGGGTGACAGCACAAGACCCTGTCTCCAAAAAATAGTAATAAAATATATATACATATATACAATATATCATTTGCGTATATATAACGTAGGAGTGGAATTTCACAGTCATTGAGGAATTTCCTGTTTTCCAAAGTGGCTGGACCACTTTACAGTCCCACCAGCAAGTTCTGAAGGTTCTGATTTCTCCACATCCTTGCCAACATTTGTTACTGTCTTTTTTATTTTAACAACCCTAGTGTGTAGGAGGTACTATCTCGTCGTGGATTTGCATTGATGGCTAATGATGTTGAGCATCTTTGCATGGGCTTACTGACCATTTATATCTCTTCTTTGCGTAAATGTCTGTTCAGATCCCTTGCTTGTTTTTAAATTAATTTGTCTTTTCACTGTTAATGCATAAAAATTCATATATTTTCTGAATATTAGTCTCTTATCAGATATATAGGGCCTCAGTTCCCTCATCTGTAACTTGCTATGTTTAAATAAAAAGTACATAATGGGCCTGACATACGTCAGGTGGCTGTTAGCTGTTATCATTAATAGAATGTTCTTTTTTGGGGGCGTGGGGGACAGAGTCTCACTGTCACCAGGCTGGAGTGCAGTAGCACAATCTCAGGTCACTGCAACCTCCACCTCCCGGGTTCAAGCAATTCTTCTGCCTCAGCCTCCTGAGTAAACTGGGACTACAGGTTTGTACCACCACGCCCAGCCAATTTTTGTATTTTTAGTAGAGACAGGGTTTCACCATGCTAGCCAGGCTGGTCTTGAACTCCTGACCTCGTGATCTGCCAGCCTTGGCCTCCCAAAGTGCTGGAATTCAAGGCATGAGCCGCCGTGCCCCGCCAGAACATTATTTTAATTCATGGCACTTCAGGGTCATATAAGCTTCCAGATATCATCCAGTCTGACCCTCCCCTATCTACCCATTTCATGGATGAAGCCACTCAGGCCCGGGAGGGAAAGTTACTTACTGCTCGGGCCTTCAGCAGTGGTTTTCAGCAGATCTAGAATGAGCCCAGCTGTGTGCCTGTGGGCAGGTCATCTCAGCATATGCATCTGTGAAACAGAGCGGGGGGAGGGCACTGCAGCACGCCTCCATGGAGCTTCTCCCTCGGCAAGCACTGACCCAAAGCATCCAGCCCATATCCTGTTCAGTCCTCCCAACTACCCTGAGATGTTCCTACCTGCCCATTTCACAGAGGTAGAAACTGATACTCAGAGAGGTGAAGTTTCTTACCCAAGGGCTCATGTTTAAGAAGTGACAGAATCAGTATCAAAGCCAGGATTTTCCAGCCCCAGTGCTTGTCCTCTCTTTTGCTGCCATACCTTTCCTCCTGGGATATGCCGTATCCCGGGACCCTTATAAAGCACTTTTCTGATATTTATTGTTATTATATCAGAAATGTTCTCTTTTCTTTCTTTCTTTCTTTTTTTTTTCCTTTTTCGAGATGGAGTTTCGCTTTTGTTGCCCAGGCTGGAGTGCAATGGCACGATCTCGGCTCACTGCAACCTCCACCTCCCAGGTTCAAGTGATTCTCCTGCCACTGCCTCCCATGTAGCTGGGATTCCAGGCATGCACCACCATGCCCGGCTAATTTTTGTATTTTTAGTAGAGATGGGGTTTCACCATCTTGGCCAGGCTGGTCTTCAACTCCTGACCTTGTGATCCACTCGCCTCAGCCTCCCAAAGTGCTAGGATTACAGTCATGAGCCACCATTCCTGGCCCAGAAATATTCTAATAACCACAGAGGAACCTGAAGAAAATGGAAAATGCATCCTCACATCCCCCCCGCCACAATCCCCAGCCATCTCTGATGCTTTCCTCACCTCTTAGACCCACTAGAAGTGAAACTTTCTAATGCAATCCAGGCCCAGCCCAGTCCCACCTTTTTATAAAGTGGCGGCCTGGGGAGGCTTGGAATGTAACCATGTCCAAGGCCAACTCAGCCTAGACAGTGCTGAGTTTTGGGGGCAAGGATTCCTTGGGGCTCTCCTGTACATCAGGCTGATCTGCTTCCTCACTACGGCAGGGTCAGGTGGAAGTGTCTCTTTGGCAGGAGAACTCAAATTCTAAAGCAGTGTCTTAGCCAGAGGTGGTTTTGACCCTAGGGACACTTGGCAATGGCTGGATGCATTTTTGGCTGTCAGAACTTGCAAAGGAGGGTGCTACTGGCATCTAGTAGGTGGATGCTCCTGAACCTCCTACAATGCACAGGGCAGCCCCCAACAGAATTATCCTGCCCTAAAGTGCCAGGAGTACAGAGGTTGAGAAATCCTTCTCTAGGCAAACCCAGCTACAGAACTTGTCCTGCTCTACCCATGGGCCCCACCCTGGCAGCGGCATGCCTATGTATGAGGGTGAATCCCACTGCTAAGGAAGACTTTCCTTCCTTGATTTCCAGGGCATCTTTTTGTACCCTGCTCCCCTTTCTGTGTTCTAGGCTAGAAATTTCAAATAAGCTTGTGATGAAACCAGACAATTTGAAAACTAGCCTTTTTTTTTTTTTAAGTGCTGGCCATCCTGTTCCAGGTCCTTGCTGCTCAGAGAGGCAGGTAGTGTGATGATGTGTGCCATCTCTCTGAGCCTGGGACCTCTTAAGGTCAGGCACTGTGTCTCATTCACTGCTCCACCTCCAGTGCCTGGCACAGCAAATGAACAGAGCCAGTGCTCCAGCAGAGGGTGCCAAGTGAAAACAGGATTAAAAGACCCCCAGCCTTGGCCACAGCCGGCCCCTACCTTCCAGCTTAAATCTTAACATAATGAGAGCAAATTGTTAGATAAAACTTACTATATCTGACAGGCACTATTCTAAGTCCTTTACATAGATTAACACAGTTAATCTTCATACAATTTATGAGACAGATGCTTCTATTATCCCCATTTTACAGATGAAGAAACAGGCACAGAGAGGTTAAGAAACTTGTCAAAAATCGCGCCACTCAGAAGTAGCAGCAGAAGCGGAATCCAAATTCAGGCAGTCCAGCTCCAAGCTGTTCACCACTGAATGTCTTGTTTCCTCTCTTAGAAAGGCCAGTGGAGCACAGCCTACCGTCTTTTGTGTCTGAGGTTGGCTTCCTCCCAGACAGGCATAAATTCTCATAGCTTAAAGCCTTCCCTATAAGTGTCAGCCATTATTAGGAGTCAGAGAAGCACTTTCCTAATATGCCCAGATAATGATTTCCAAGCACAAAGGAAAGAATCGGGCTAATTTTGGTCAGATGCAATGACTCATGCCTGTAATCCCAGTATATTGAGAGGCCAAGGCAGGCGGGTCACCTGAGGTCAGGAGTTCAAGACCAGCCTGGCCAACATGGTGAAACTCTGTCTCTGTTAAAAATATAAAAATTAGCCAGCCATGGTGGCAGACGACTGTAATCCCAGTTACTCAGGAGGCTGAGGCGGGAGAAATTGCCTGAACCTGGGAGGCGGAGGTTGCAATGAGCTGAGATGGGTCCACTGCACTCCAGCCCGGGCGACAGAGTGAGACTCCGTCTCAAAAAAAAAAATCAGGGTAATTTTGATAGGCTCCGTGGACATGAGGTTTTAGCCCTTGGACTTCTGGCTTTATTTTTCTATTTAAAGTTTTTATTAAAATGAACAATACTAATTAAAAAAAAAAAAAACCCACCAGTAGCTTCCCATTGTATCACAGGCCCCAAATATACGTCCTCAGGTAATTACCTGGGGACTGTGAAAAAACAAATGAAGTGCCTGGGCCCTAGTGCTATAAATTCAGATTCAGAAGGTCTGGGGTAAGGCATCCCTGGAAATTCTAAAGGATAGCCAGAGAGGTCAGGAGCCTGGAGCATAGCTCTGGGACTCAGGAACCTGCACTTTCATTCATTGAGGACTAAACCGCTCCTCATTGAAGAAAACATCCTTCAAGTTCTGTCTCATAAGTCACCTCCTCTGGGCAACCCTGAAGTTTCAAAGTAGTAAGTCATTCCCCTGACTTCCCACAGCACTTTGTATACCCATTAAATGTGGCAGTGCATGGGAATTATTTATTTGGTCCATCTGAGCAAGAACCGTGTCTTATCTGCCTCTGTATACCCAGCACTCTCAGTGTCGAGGATGAAGTTCGTGCTCCATGAATGCTTACTGAGCAACTAGAGGACTAACCAGACACTTCACTTTCACCCTTGTCTAGAGTGCCTTGTGATCTGGACTTTAGACTGAAAAGACCTGAGTTGTTACTTTGCCACTTTCTGTCACCTTGACTTTGGGCTGCGGTAAGCTCCATCTGAGTCTTCATTTGCCCATCTGGAAAATGGGGATGCACAGTCCCTCCCTTCTCGGGGAGCTCCGATGGTACAGGCCAATAGTGGTGATGGCGTCTGTAAACCCTGAAGTGTCACGTTGGCACACGTGTGTGGAGGGGGTGGAGTGGGCCTGTTATTCATGTCCTGGAATGTTGGCACTCTGAGACATTGTTTACGGCGACTTCTGGGCTCTGTGCCTGATTTCCCTGGCCTCCAGCACTTGGGGGGATGGCAGTTCCACGTATGAGTATGTGTTGCCTTCCAGGAATGGCATCACCAGATTTGTTGGGTGTTCTGTGGAAGCCCCAACCTCCAGCCCCCTCCAACTCCCTTCCAGATTTTCTGCTCTACCCAGAATTCCCTTGCTCCTTCTGCCTACCTTGCAGGGCCAAGTGGGTTCCTGGGCCCCTCCCAACCAAGATCAAGCCCTATTTTAAGCCCTTTCAGTGCTGGGCTCTGAAGTCAAGCTTGGCATCTGGACAACTCCACCCTTTCCTCTTTCTAGGGACCTGCCTGTAGGAGTTCTGTACCCTTTGGATGTGGGCAACCAGACCTTTAGATGTATTGACCAGCTGTCAAAAAGCTATGCTGCTTGCTCCTTGCTAAACTGCAGCCAAAGTAATGGGCATTATTTGCTTCAGAACAGGAGAGAGCTGTTCTGCCATCACGCCAGTGCCCTTAGGCATCGTAACCACAGCTTTTACCGTTGCACCTTTGCCAGGTATCAGATGAGTGGATCCTTGCAACATGGTATAGATATTATAATCATTTTGCAGATGTGAAAACTGAGGCCACAGGAGGTGAGCTAACTCACCCAAGAGTAATCTACTCCTTGAGTCACTCACTGTCTCTGAGTAAATGAACAGCTGAATGTAATGCCTGGAGCTTCTCCCTGCCTTGGAGGGTCAGGATCTGAGACCACTCTAATTCCTCTTACAGGGTTAAGGGACCATCACCACATAGTTACGGTGTTTAAGTAGCACAGGCTGGGGGACCTGGATTCTAGTCTCATTTGTCCCACAGGCTTGTTTTGGGCTAACATGTTCAGGTCTGAGAGTGCCTGGCTCTGTTCTAGGTAGTCAGGCAGGGAGGCATCATAGAAGAGAGTTCAGAAGCAGACTCAAATGCAAACAGGAATTTAGTCTGTGTAAAAGGTGGCATTGCAAATTGCTGGAGAAAAGATAGATTATGCAATAAATGGACTTGGACCAATTTAAGAACCACCTGGAAAATATTAAGTTGGATTGCAGCTCACTCCTTTCTCCAGAATTAATTTCAGATAGATCCAAATTTTAAATTAAAAAACAGATAAAATTATACAAGTACTAGAAGATATGATGTTCTTAAAATAATCTGAGGGCAGGGAAGACCTTTCTAACTTAATGTAAAATCTGAAATACACCAAAAAGTTTTTGTAAATTCTCGTACCTACAAAGTTTAAATGTCTTCATCACAATACTCTAAATACTATATATAAGCAAAGTCAAAAGACCAAAGAGTCACCTGGAAAAACTGGCCATAAACACACATCCAAACATGAGCAAATTTTCTTAATGTAGAGAGTCCCTACCAGTCAATAAGAAAATAGAAAAATGGTCAAAGAACATGAACAGAAAAAAAAATACAAATGCCATTTAAAGGTGTGAAATGCTCAACCTCCCTCATTATAAAAAGTGTTAGTTCAACGAGATGCCTTATTTTAGCCTATCAGGTTAGCAAAGATTTAAAAGTTAGACAAGACATTATATTATTGAGCTTGTGCAGAAACAGACACTCTCATAAACTGCTCCATGAATAGTCTAGCCTCTGTCTATGGAGAGCACTTTGAAGCTGACATACTCTTAAATGCACAAATCCTTTGACCCAGCAACACCACTTCAAGAAATCCATTCTAGATAAATGGACTTCATCCACACATGTGAAGTGATGCTTGTATGAAGAGAGTCTGACATGGAAAAGCTTGGAGATAGTTGTAAATATCCATCCGCAGGGTAGTGGTTAAATAAATGTTGATATACATCCATATATGCCTTACTCTGCAACTGTGAAAAGAGCAAAGCCAGTCCACGTGAACTCACAGAGAATGATTTTCAAACACCATTTGTTTACAAGAAAGGAAGGAAAGAGAGGGAAGGGAGAGAAAGACAAAGAAAAGGAGGAAGGAGGAAACAAGGAAAGAAGGAAGGAAGACAGACGGTAGGGAGAAGGAGGAGCAAATAGCTTGTTTGTGTGTGGACACACACACACACGCGTGCATGCGCGCGCTTCTCTATGCACAGTCTAGTCCTGGAAGGATACACAGGATACTAGTCACAGACATGCTCATCCTAGTGACTGAAATTCTCACTATGGGGCTCAATTCTGTTATCTGTAAAACAGGCCCATCCGTGTCTAATGTTGGGCGATCCTTGGCCCTGCAGGTCTGGACCACTTCCTGCTTGTTCTAACGGGAGCTACTCCATCTCCTCTCCTCCCTAGTCAACTGGAGACTCCTCAAGATTATGCAGTTTGCCTTCCATTGGCTCTCAGGGTTATGCAATTCCAGACCTGCCTTTTCCCCAGCCTCGGAGGAGGGTGGGGCCAGAGGGGTCCTCTAGCCTGGAATAACACAACCTCAGGATCATCAGTGTGAGCCCTGCTTTCTACTACTGACAAAGATAACCTTTTCTTTGCTGAACAGAATTATTAATACTTAGGCAAGCAAAGAGTTTTCAGTCTCCTGTGTCACAAACACAGATGTTTGTTAAAAGGGTATAGGAGGCTCCCAAGAAACTGGGGTGGGCCATTTGGAAAGTCAACTGAAAACCTGTCCTTGTATTTTTTTTCTTTTAACTATAAAGGTTATATAATAGAATTACAAAACATTTTAAACTAAAGAAAAAGAATATCTTCAGAAATCCCAACCCTAAATCCTATGATTCACATTCTGTTTTCTATACTGCTCTTTTTTTTTTTTTTGGAACAGAGTCTTTTGCTCTGTGACCCAGGCTGGAGTGCAGTGGCACCATTTCAGCTCACTTACCTTCACCTCCCGGGTTTAAGCAATGCTTCTGCCTCAGCCTCCCAAGTAGCTGGGATTACAGGAGCCTACCACCATGCCCAGCTAATATTTTGTATTTTAGAGACAGGATTTCACCATGTTGGCCAGGATGGTCTTGATCTCCTGACCTTGTGATCCGCCTGCCTCGGCCTCCCAAAGTGCTGGGATTAAAAGTGTGAGCCACCGCACCCGGCCAATCCTGCTCTTTCTTCTTAAACATATGTCTTCAGTGTTTTTCCAGGTTGCCGATGTCTCTGTAGCCTCCAGTTGTAATGGTTGCATAACGTTCCATCAGCTGCTTGTGCCTTGATTGACTTAACATTTCCTGATTGCTAAACATTTCAATTTTATCTCATTTTTCCTGTTATTAAAATGTGTGGTGCAAAGCTTTTCTATGTGTAACATACAAAATAATTAAGGGGATGTTGTTCAAGCCAAGTCAGCAAAGAGATACAAATAGACAGAAAATATTTGGGGGAAAAATAGCCACCTTCATTAGTAAGTAAATTAAAATTAGGATACATGTGAAATATCATTGTTTAATTTTATCAAATTGACATTCAATTTTTTAAATTGACAATATCTAGCATTGGTAAGAATGCAATCAAAGCATAAAGCAGCATGGCTTTTAAGACGAGCAATTGATTTTATATATTAAGAGTTTTAAGAATATCCATGCCTTTTGATTCCGTAATTCCATTTGTAGGAAGTTATCATAAAGAATCAGGCTGGGTATGGTGGCTCATGCCTATAATCCCAACACCTTGGGAAGCTGAGGTGGATGGATCACTTGAAGCCAGGAGTCAAGACCAGCCTGGCCAACATGGCAAAAGTTTGTCTCTACAAAAAATACAAAACTTAGCCAGGTATGGTGCTACCTTAGAAGGCTGAGGCATGAGAATTACTTGAACCCAGGAGATAGAGGCTGCAGTGAGCTGAGATCACACCACTGCATCCCAGCCTGGGTGACGGAGCAAGACCCTGTCTCAGAAAAAAAAAAAAAAAAAAAAGAATCAGATATACACCCAAAGATTTATTATACACAAGGATGTGCATTACAATTCTATTTATATTAAAAAATGAGAAACACTTGAATGTTCAACAATAAGTTAATGGTTAAATAAATTATGGGAACTCTGTATGATAGAAATTTTATGTGGCTATTAAAAATCATGTTCTTGAAAAATACACAATGGCATGGGGGAAAAGTTTACAATATCGTGTTCAGTGAAAAGTAGAGGATGTAAAACCAAGACAGCCAAAATAGCATCATCCTAATTTTAGAAGAGACGTATGTTAACAGATCAAGTCCACAGAGAAAAGTGGGTCTCTGGTTTTTCTTCTCCTTTAAGATCTGAAGTGCTTCCTGAAGACAGGAGTATCATTAGACTTAATTTCCTCATTCCTGTTCCTTCATGCTTAAGTTTTTCAAATATGAAATAATGCATACCTAACTTTTCTACAGCATGTGCAGGACTTAGAAACTAAGTATATTTGCATCAGTTATCTCTTCTGACCTTCCCAGGAACCCTCTGAGTGAGCAGGGAAGGTTTTGCCCCCAGTTCTACAGAATGGGCTCAGTGAGGTTGAGTGGTCTGTGCAAAGTCACGTGTCTCCTGTGTAGATGTGACCCCAGATTTCTGTATTCTCAGACTAATGTGCTACCCTTCCAAGTCCAAGAGACACCATCAGGCTTATGTCATAGACCAGCGGAGTGGGTAGGAGAATGGCTCTGGATTCATAACTACCTTAGATTGACTTCTCTGACTCAGTTTTCTTGTCTGTAAAATTGGGAAGATAATAGTACTTACCTCAAGAAATAAATAACCGAATGCATAGAAAGCACTTAGAATAGTGCTGGGAACATCATTCGCCCCCAGTCAGTATTGGCCAGTATTACAGTGAGATCCTTGGCATCTGTGGGTGTAACAAGTTTCACAGTTCTCTCGGGACCCCTCGGGTCCAGGATGAGTAATGGTTTGTTGTTTTGCTGAGACAAAAGTTAACTGCTCACATGGAATGATATTATGACAATAATTGGAAAACACACACATACTCTTGTGAAAACTGGCCACTGGCTGGGCGTGGTGGCTCACGCCTGTAATCCCAACACTTTGGGAGGTCAAAGCGGGTGGATCACTGGAGTTTGAGATCAGCCTGACCAACATGCTGAAACCCCATCTTTACTAAAAATGAAAAAAAAAAAATAGCCAGGTGTCATGGTGCACACCTGTAATCCCAGCTATTCAGGTGGCTGAGGCATGAGAATCACTTGAACCCAGGAAACGAAGATTGCAGTGAGCCAAGATCATGCCACTGCACTCCAGCCTGGATGAGAGAGCAAGACTCTGTCTCAAAAAAAAAAGAAAGAAAGAAAAGAAAAATGATCATTCAAGGAGTGAGAGTGGTAAAAATGCAGGACATTGGAGTGGAGATGGGCAGGAATGGTGTGCCTCTGAGAGTCTGTGATCAGGAGAAGCTGGGAGTCTCCTAGCCTTTCTGGTGTGTTCTAGGTACCTTTGGGACACCCTGATGGATGTTTACACAAGGGTATCATCAGAATGATGTTTAGTCAGGGGCCCAGGAATCCCTAGACCTGCCCTCAATCAGCTGTCCCAGCCCAAAAAGTCCAAAGGAGGAATGTAAGTACCCAAAGAACACTGACTAGTCCAAGCGCAGTGGCTCATGCCTGTAATCCCAACACTTCTGGAGGCCAAGGCAGGAGGATGGTTTGAGCTCAAGGGTTCAAGACCAGCCTGAGCAACATAGTGAGACCCTGTCTTTAGGGAAAAACAATTTAATTACCTGGATGCACCCTGTGGTCTCAGCTACTTGGGAGGCTGAGGTGGGAGGATCACTTGAACCTGGAGATTGAGACTGCAGTGAACTCTGCTCACGTTGAGCAGCCAGTCACTCTGAACTTGTGGCTCCAGAAACCCTCCTGGCCTCTAAGTGAGACAGGAAGATCCTCCTTCCTGGTCTACACTTGGGCCTCAGTGCTTGCCACACATGCTGCCTCCAAGGCCACTGACTGAGCTTCTTGTTCAGGTCTCCTGAGCACAAGGTATCAGGCCAGCCACCGCGTGGGAGGAAGAGTTCAGAGTGCGCCCCCTTTCATCCCTTGCTCAGCACCGCGCAGCCTCCACCCCTGGCCCAGTGGCCAGCAACCTTCTTGGTCTTGGAATCTGGCATCCTTAGCAATACTTCCTCCCTCCTCAGTTGCTTTGTCTTGCTTAGAGAATCAAAGTTCGGGAATACTTAAGGAATTAGAATGTTGACATGTCAGACTGTGCTGACCAGGACCTAATTATCTGTAACGAGGTGTACACTTGTAGTCAACATATCCTGCTACTGAAACCTGCAGTGCACAGAAAGGGGTGGGGAGCCATGAGCAAACCCCTTGATTGTCACGTCAAGCATGAGCCATCTTAGTTTCTCAACGCACCTGAAAGGTCCTTAGCAAAGGAAATGTCTGGTAGAAAAGGAGAGGTCAAAGACCCACCTCCACCCCTTCCCATAGCACCAAAGAACCAGATTCCAGGAGCTTCAGGTGTTAGTGGAAGGCTGAAGATGGGATTGGTTCGGGAAACCACATCTCTTAACTTGCCTGAGTGTCTATCGAAGCCAAGTAGAGAATCTGTAATTCCGAGCAACTGTTTGATTTTCATAAGCACCTCCCACCCGACTGCACTCTTTCTACAGGAAAGACATTCAGTGTCAAAGTCCCCAGACCCTGGGAGCTGCATGGAGACAGCCTCAGACTCAGTTATCACATCATTTGCTAACGAACTAGAGGAATTAAGTATGTAAGTCCAGCCGATCCTCATGGCTTAACTCAGGCCTTTCCTCACAAGAGCACAGTTGGCGTATTGGGAGATAATTCTTCACCCAAGAAATGTGGGAGCCCCTGAACATTCCTGGCCCAGCCCATTAAATGTTATAGCAACCCTGGTCCCTAGGACCACAAAAATGACCCCATGCATTTCCAAACATCCCTCTGGGACTGGCATGGACCCTGGCCTTGTTGAATTGAGTGCAGTGCTAGACTCTTCTTATGGGCAAAAGAAGCCTGTTTAAAAGATTGTGGTGGACACAGATGGAAGTGGTTTGAGCCCCCTGTCCCTTTGGGTTTCACCCTGACTGCCACTGCCCAGACATTGTCCACTGGGTGTGACGAGTCACCTATCCATGGACCTTTATTAGTAGCAGCGATAGTAGTAATTACTTTTTATTGAAATATAATATACATAAAAGCATACACGGCTGTGCGTGGTGGCTCATGCCTGTAATCCCAGCACTTTGGGAGGCCAAGGTGGGTGGATCACCTGAGGTCAGGAGTTCAAGACCAGCCTGACCAACATGGTGAAACCCCATCTCTACTAAAAATGCAAAATTAGCTGGGCATGGTGGCACGTGCCTGTAATTCCAGCTACTCGGGAGGCTGAGGCAGGAGAATCACTTGAACCCGGGAGGTGGAGGTTGCAGTGAGCCAAGATCGCACCATTGCACTCCAGCCTGGGCAAGAAGAAAGAAATTCCATCTCAAAAAAAAAAAAAAAGCATACACATGTCGAATGCACAGCCGGGTGAATTTTTATGAGCTGAACACAACAGTGTGACCAGCATCCCCATGAAGAAAGAGAACATGACTAGCACCCTGAAGCCTTCTCGTGCCCCCTTCCAGGGCAGCCACTATCCTGATTTTTAACAACATAGATTGCTTTTGCCTGTTTTTCTGCTGGCTTTTTTTCTCTTTTAGCTCTAATTATGTTCGTGATAGCCATCCATGTTGTTGTGCATAGCTGTAGTTCGTTCTTTCTCATTGCTGTATCATATTCCACAGTGTAAATATACACAAATGTATGTATCTGCTATTGAGGTAGGTGCAGGGTGTCCCATTTGGGGTGATCAAAAATAGGGCTGTTGTGGACATTCTAGATCTTTTGGTGAACATATGCATTAAGTCACAGGCACTTGTTTTTGTTCATTTGTTCAGTAAGAGTAATCACTTGCAGTCCCAGCTATTCAGGAGGCTCAGGCAGGAGGATCACTTGAGCCCCGGAGTTTGAGACCAGCCTGGACAATGTAACGAGACCCTGTCTCTAAAAAAACTTTACATAGAGCATTTGCAACAATTATCCAAGTATCTCTAAGCAGATAAGATGGGCGGTCAACAGGCCTCCCTCCCATCCTAGATGGAACCCAGTCTTCTTGTAGTTCTCTGTCCTTTCATTCACCAGAGCTAGGCCTTGCTGTCTTGGGTTCATCTCTCCCAGGGCTATTAGAGGTACAGGCTAATCTCTTAGAGTCAGTCAGAGAATTTGTGGCGCAAATCATTATAGACTCAACTGCTTTTATCATGATTTAGGAGACCGAGTTTAGTAAGAAATGTAAGTTAAAGCATGTTTATTTTCTGGTCAGGCTGATCAGTACAGAATTATTTCTAACTCATTATATATTATAAGCCAGAACATCAACAACATCTAAATATAAACATGGTTGTATAATTCACATTTTACTCTCCCTGAGGGCAAGCTAATCATAGCAAAATCCTTTCAGAAATATCCCATACATAGGCTGAGGCCTGCTCTTTTTCTCCTCTCCTAGGTTAAAATAATTGCAAATAGAACTTTAAAAAAATATCTGATTCAGTTGGCAAAATGAAGCTAGCACTAAGTTACAACTATTAATATCAGGCTAGAAGTTATTCTGCATATGTTTTGAGGTCTGTCTTTTTAAGGTGAGTGTCTCAGTCCATTCAGGCTGCCATAACAAAATATCATAAACTGGGTGGCTTATAGACAACAGAAATTTATTCCTCACAGTTCTGGAGGCTGGGAATTCCAAGATCAAGGCACCAGCAGATTCAACATCTGGTGAGAGGCAACTTTTTGGTTCATAGACCAAGCCTTCTCACTGTGTCTTCATTTGGTAGGAAGGATGTCTTAGTCCATTCGGGCTGCTATAATGAAATATCATAAGCTGGGTGGCTTATAGACAACAGAACTTTATTTCTCACAGTTCTGGAGGCTGGGAAGTCCAAGCTCAAGGCGACAGCAGATTCAGTGAATGATGAGGGTCAACATTTTTGTTCATAGACTGAGCCTTCTCACTGTGTCTTCACATGGTGGAAAAGGGGAGGAGTCTCTGTCAGGCCTCTTGTATAAGGGCACTAATCCCATTCATGAGGGGTTCGAATTTCAACACATGGGGAACAAATATTCAGACCATGAGCAGCTGGATAGGGAGAACAGGGAAAAGATTTAGGGCAACTTCACAAGGTATCAGCTTACATGTTCACTACAGTGATGAGTTGTTTTCTGCTTTGCAGAGGAGTGTTCTTTATCAGGTTTGTGGGGAAATAAAATGATGTTGCTGGTCTTGAAGTCTGTTGGCTTGATAATTGGTTTCTAAGCATAAATGCAAATGTCCGTGTAGTATAAGTATGTGCATAGGGATGAAATGGGCTGTGCCCCAGACCTGGGGCCTTTATGAGATGCTTGTATGAAGGACACTTGTTTTTCTCTAGAAGTGAGAGAGGGTGCTTTCTTGTTAAGGGTAGTACAATGTAAAGAGTCAGAGAATTGAGAGAAACAGACCTAGGGCACCTTCTGACTGTATGCATTTGAGCAAGTTCTTTCATTTCTTCACTAGTTTTTTCCACGGTAAAATAGGAACAATTCCCACCCTGCTTGTTGTAAGGATTAGAGATAACAAAGGCACTCATTAAATAGTGGTATCACCTTCAGCTTCCACCCCGTCTCAGACTCTGTGCCAGACACTTACCCATGCTTCATCTCAACATTACATAAATTTCCCAACTTTTGCTCCCTTTATATGCCAACTGCATTATTATTTACTTAATAACTTTTGAAGTCAGCTCACAGCTGGGTGTGGTGGCTCACGCCTGTAATCACAGCACTTTGGGAGGCTGAGGGGGTGGATCACCTGAGGTCAGGGGTTTGAGACCAGCCTGTCCAATATGGTGAAACCCCATCTCTACTAAAAATACAAAAAATTAGCTGGGTGTGGTGGTGGGTGCCTATAGTCCCAGCTACTTGGGAGGCTGAGGCAGGAGAATGGCTTGAACCGGGAGGCAGAGGTTGCAGTGAGCCAAGATCGTGCTATTGCACTCCAGCCTGGGCTACAGAGCAAGATTCTGTCTCAAAATTAAAAATAAAAATAAAAAATAAAGTCAGATCACTTTTAAATGTAAGCCTCATCCTAAGTAATAAAAGCTGTGAAATTGCCAGTTTGATATGCTTTTTTTCTAATATACCTTAAAATTGATTCACAGTCCTTAAACGATAGTTTCTTTGTGAGATACCGAAAAAATCATCACAGTGCTTACCAGCATTTCTATGCATAACACACTTCAGGGTGCTCCAGATTCCCCAGAGACATCCTGGCAAGAGGAGCACTACCCCCACTCTTAGAGACACTGAAATGGATTTCCCATCAACATCATGCATTCAGCGGAAACCTTTGAGAGGTCAGTTTGACATCCCTCCAGGACATTTTCCTTTTAAGCGGAATCTCAGATCCTGCATCCTCTTGTTAGCCATAACCAAGAGGAGCAAAACATCGTCAAAAGTGGTTCCTTGGAAAACAGGCAGCTTCTGCAAAGTTGTTTTCCTTTTGAAAAAGATTCATTTTCCTCTTTCAAACCCAAACTGCCAACGTGAGGGGAAGCCATAAACAGCTGTGCCTAGGGTTAACAGGACAGTCTCAGCCACTGGCCTTGAAAGCCAACTGTGCTTCCACCTGGAACCATATGGAGGCATATATGCTGTGTGGTTCCTCGACCCCCCATCACTGGAAATCCCCTCCACTTCAGTGTAGCGGGTAGGAATGACCTAGTGTGGCTGTATTGAAGCTTAAGAGTCTACATGTATTCATCAGAACCAAGTGGCTCTCATGACCATGTTGGATGAAACAAGCTATCTGGAGAATCTCTTCCTGGTGTCCTGCTTCATGCCCTTTGGAAAGTCTCAATTCAGGTGTGTTATCCAGGACTCTCTGCATTGTAAGGGACAGAAACCACCTCAAGTTGCTCCTCATAAGGATACAAAGACATCCCAAATAAATCAAGGCAGAGCTGCAGATGAACTTCAGGAAGGGCTGGAACCAGGGGCTGAAATGTGCGAAGCACCCCTCATCCCATGTGTCCCCACCCCAAACACGCTCTCTTCCAGTTACTTCCTGTGTGTCTGATTCATTCTCTGTTCTTAGCAGACTGTGTCACTGTTTCCAGCATCCTGTGGCAAAAAGCAGCCAGCAACAGCTTTGGAGTTTTATGCTCCCCAGAGAGAGACTAAAATGTTTTCTGTCTCAAACCTAGTTCCAGCCTCCCAGGGGCACTCTGGCCCCTCCAAGTCCATTCTCTTTCCTGCAGCCAGAGTGATCTTTTCAAAATGTAAATCTGGCTGTATTCCCTCCTCCCTCTTAAAACTCCTTGGTGCCCCTGGTGTTCTTAGGCTGGAGGCAGAACTCTCCACATGGTCTTGCATGGTCTGGCTTCTGCCTAACTCTCCAGCCTCACCCCTCCCTGGCGCTGCACAGCCTCACTGCAGTCGCCTGGCTCCTCAGCCAGGCCTTTGCCTGTACCGTTCCTGCTTCGCGGGGCACCCTTCCCTCCCCCTTCGGCCTCCCTAACCAGGTCACGTCCCCAACTTACAGACACTCTTCACATTTGTCACAGAGGCACTGTATTTGCCTGATTCCTTGATTTTTTTTTTTTTTTTAGACAGAATTTTGCTTTTATAGCCCAGGCTGGAGTGCAATGGCGCAATCTTGGCTCACTGCAACCTCCGCTTCCCAGGTTCAAGCAATTCTCCTGCCCCAGCCTTCCAAGTAGCTGGGATTACAGGCACGCACCACCACACCCGGCTAATTTTTTGTATTTTTAGTACAGACGGGGTTTCACCATGTTGGCCAGACTGGTCTAAACCCCTGACCTTAGGTGATCCACCCACCTCAGCCTCCCCAATTTTTTTTTTTTTTTTTTTTT
>PVKP010035186.1:0-23532 GCA_004027715.1 Plecturocebus donacophilus | reverse complement strand
TGCTGAGGAGTGATTTACTTCCAATTATGTGGTCACTTTTAAAATAGGTATAATGTGATACTGAGAAAAATGTATGTTTTGTGGATTTGGGGAGGAGAGTTCTGTAAATATTTGTTAAGTCTAGTTATTCCAGGTCTGAGTTCAAGTCCTGGATATCCTTGTTAATTTTCTATCTCGTTGATCTGTCTAATATTGACAGCGTAATGTTAAAGTCTCCCACTATTATTGTGTGGGAGTCTAAGTCTCTTTGTAAGTCAAGAACTTGCCCTATGTCTCTGGGTGCTCCTGTAATGGGTGCGTATATATTTAAGATCGTTAGCTCTTCTTGTTGCATTGATCCTTTCACCACCATGTAATGTCCCTCTTTGTTTCTTATGTTCTTTGTTGTTTTAAAGTCTGTTTTATCAGAGACGAAAATTACTTTTGACATTTTTAAGGCAGGCATCCTAGTAAAGATAGTTGGGTGTTTCTTGATCAATCATCTTAGTCACTTCAAAATACTAATTATCCCTTGTAAATGTTAACAATATAAGCAATAAAGAACAGATGGCCAAATGATCAGAAAACAGCTGCTGTTTTCCTGTCAAACCGAAAGATGTGAACAATGTTTCTAAACAAGGGCCCAGCAGAGAAATCATGGTGATGACATTTCTGCTCCAAGCCTATGCCATATATCTTCTATCTAAAGCTGCTTATTGGCATTTACGTGGTCAGGGCCATAATGGTGCTGAAGATCTCCGCTGTATGGAGCCTTCTGAGATCACAGGCAGGTCACCTGCTGCAGGCCTGCCAGCGAACTTGGGGGATAATCTCTTCAGAGCTCAGGATAAGCTCCCCAGCATCATTCAGTTCTCTGCTCTTAGGATCTTGATGAGCTTAGGAATCACTCTGAAGAGAACACTTAATCTAAATGCACTCTAGTGTTCCACACAAATGGGATCATTGCCATTAACAAAGACAAAAGGAAGATTTTTCTGAGTTTACCTACAATAGCTGCTTCTGCCCTTTACACTGCCTGCTCTGACACTTTGATTTTTCATCTTCTGGATCTTCTTTCTCTCTTCCTCTTTTATTTACCATCCCCTACCTTGCTCCTGTGCCAGTTTGAGCAGAGCAGAAGAGAAGGTATATCAAGTTGTTTAGCAATAAATGTATCTGATAATTTTTGGAAAATCTATTGGTGTTTTATAATATTTTTTACATTTATTTGCAACCGATGTATATTATTTTGAATCATTCACATAAATCCGTAAGCCAAACTCTCAAATGACCACATATATCTGGCCATTAAGTATGGGAAGTTTCTGTCTATAATTTATTGTGTGCTTGGATGAGTATGGACTTTAGGCACTTATTTGTACTCAAATAAAAGGCAAAGTTTCAGGTTCTCAGCCTCCTCTTGCTGACAACAGGCACTGAAAGCCTACAGGAGCCCCTTTTAGCTACATCTATGTGGACTGGCAGCAATCTTAAGCCAAAGCAGCTGGAACCTGGCTCCAGGAAAATGATCTTTCTGGAGCCAGTGTAGTGATGTCCGGAGTAAGATCACTTGATGTAAGTTCATACGATTTTAGAAATATTCTCCCTGAGGATGCTGGAGAAAGTATTGAACAGTTATTCTTGAGCAGGATATGCCTTTTCCCAGATATTGGAACAGATGAAGATTTGAAGTGAATTTTGCTTTCTCAACAGTGAAAACCTTCCAGCTCCTCTCCCTTCCTCACCAGCCCTCCCCTCTTCAATGTGCATTGTAAATGGTTCAGAGATTGGCTAATTACACACCAAATTTAATTCCATTTCTTACTGGCTTAGAACCAAACCACATGTCCCAGTTTCCCATGGAGTTTGGCATGGACATGTGCCTGAGTTCTAGGTAATGAAATATGAATGGAAATAATGTAGACTTTTACTCCTGGCTCTTGAAAGTCTCCCAGGTATGAACCTCCTGTTTTTCCCCTTCCAGCTGCTTGATCCAACCAAGCATGCTGACTATGACAGTCAAGCATTAAAGAAAGAGACACAAATGGAAGCACTCTGGATAACTGGATTGCTTGGATTTATTATTTGTTAGAGTAGTTCTAGTTAAGTTCTATTCTTACCCTTACAGTGTGGCTGTTACTCTAGGACATCCTTCTTAACTCTAAGGCTAGGCCTTCTGGAAGTCTCAACCAAATGCCTGAATTTTCAGTGAGGACTTTCTACTCCAGCCAGCCCAGAACTCCCATACCTCCCAGCATTTTTCAACCTTTGGTAGCTTTGTTCAGCTCTTATGTTGAAGGATCTGCTCTCTGGTAAGGCCCAGGAAATTTCTCCTGTTCTTTAGTAACTCAACACTTGGGAAAAAACCTGTAGTGAACAACTAAACACCCACAAAGACAACTGACTTCACTCCTAACACAGACACAAAGCTTTCACTTCCTTGATATCACCACCCAGCAAACCTCTATCATTTCAGCAGCCTTGAATTGCAACATCTGCCACTTACAGGTCAGTAAGACTACTTGGACTCCACCATACTGCACCAAAATTACCTACTGAATATTCTGAATGTTACTGAAGCATACTAGCCTACATTATTCCCTACCTCTAAGTCACTGTATTAGTCAGGATTTTCTAGAGGGACAGAACTAATAGAATATTGTATATGTAAAAGTGAGGGGTTTTTTTTTTTGAGGCAGATTCTACCTCTGTTGCCCAGGCTGGAATACAGTGGAGCGATCTCGGCTTACTGCAACTTCTGCCTTTCTGGTTCAAGCAATTCCCCTGCCTCAGCCTCCCAAGTAGCTGGGACTACAGATGCCCGCCACCACATCTGGCTATTTTTAAATTTATTTTCTTTTATTTATTATTTTGAGATGGAGCCTTGCTCTGTCACCCAGGCTGTAGCACAGTGGCACGATCTCAGCTCAGAGCATCCTCTGCCACCCGAGTTCAAATGATCCCCCTGCCTCAACCTCCTAAGTACTGGTATTACAGGCATGCACCACCACACCAGGCTAATTTTTTTCATTTTAGTAGAGACAGGGTTTCACCATGTTAGCCAGGATGGTCCTGAACTCCTAATCTCAGTCAATCCGCCTACCTCCACCCCGTAGAGTGCTGGGATTACAGGCGTAAGCCACCATGCCCAGCCAAAAGGGAGTTTATAAAGAATCACATGATCACAAGTTGAAGTCTCAGGCTGTCTGTAAGCTGAGGAGTAAGGAAGCCAGCAGGGGCTCAATCTGAGTTCCAAAATCTTAAAAGTAAGGAAGCCTACAGTGCAGCCTTCAGTCTGTCAAAGGCCTGAGAGCTCCTGGCAAACCACTGGTGTAAGTCCAAGAGTTCAAAAGCCAGAAATATTGGAGTCTGATGTTCCAGAGCAGAAAGCACCCAGCATGGGAGAAAGATGAAGGCCAGAAAACTCAGTAAGTGCTCATTCCACCTTCTTCTGCCTGCTTTTCCTAGCTGCACTGGAAGTCAGTTGAATGGTGCTCACCCAGATGGAGGGTGGGTCTACCTCTCCCAGGCCACTGACTCAAATGTTAATCTCCTTTGGCAACACCCTCACAGACACACCCACAAACAATACTTTGCATCCTTTAATCCAATCAAGTTAACACTTGACGTGAACCATCACAAGTCTACCTCTTGTCAACTTGAACCAAGACACATCTCATGAAATCATAATCTCCAAGTAAAGACAATAAGGTCATAATTAGCTTAACATAATACAGCTATCCTTTGTACAACCATTAGTGCATCAATCCTTGACCTAAATGCTATTACATAAAGTTAACACTTAAATGCTGATATGAAGAAAATTAATCTTTTGTCACATGATAAAAGAAAAAAATAAAATGAAGATTTTTCTTAGTATAAGTGTATATACACATACAAACATATTCTTAATAAAATAAGGACAAAGTACTTATGACAGTTACAGTCCTCATTTCTGCAACTGGTCACATGGTCATAACTGGTACTGATAACTACCTTCTTCTACCTATTCTGTATTCCCTTTGCCTTCAGCAAGCACTTCAGCAGGTAATGGCTTTTTTTACCTGGTGGCATGATACAAACTTCATTCCTGAAGGGGCTGGGCCATTTGTAGTCTTGCCTGGACTGGGTTGTCTTAGTTTCCCATTGACGTTAATCACAGGGCATGGTAATACTAAGAGACCCCCTAAGGGACCTCCTGAATTCCACACATACTCTTCCTTACCTCCACTGTGGAGTAGTAGACTGATTTCATCTTGATAGTCCAGGTCAATAACCCCACTCAACACTATAACTCCCTTCTTAGCCTACTGTCTAAAATGTAGGAGGAGCCCAAAGTGGCCACATGGCAACCTTAACTTTCAGTTTAATGGAATCGTTGTGATTCCTGGTGGCAACACTCTTCCCTCGGGAACTAAGACCTCTAGGCCAGCAGAACATAATGTGGTGGGAAAAGGAAGTAAAAATTTTGCTAATGGGTCACTAGGGGTGATGGTGGGTGGTACCACTTCCACTTCCACCCCTTGATTCCTGGACTCATGAATCCAGACAATGGGAAAAACAGCACCATAATATAGGATGCTGATTCAGAGCAGACACAGCCTTCTGGAGAACTTTGTCCCAGCCCTACAAAGTATTGTCACCTAGTTGGCATTGCAATTGTGACTTCAAAAGGCCTTTCCTCCATTCTATTAATCCAGCTGCTCCAGGATGATGGGGAACATAGTAAGACAAGGGAATTTTTTGAGCATGAGCCCACTGACACACTCGGTTAACTGTAAAGTGAGTGCATTGGTCAGAGGCAATACTGAATGGAATACTATGACAGTGGATAAGGCATTCCATGAATCAAAGGATTCCATGAATCAATGAATCAATGCCTTGGCAGAAGCATAACTTGCATGATAGGCAAACCCATATCTGAAGTGTCTATTCTGGTGAGGACAAACTGCTGACCTTTCCATGCATGGGGTTCAAAAGACAAAGAACTTAGACTCTGATGTTTAAGGGCAGGAACCATCCAGCACAGGAGAAAGACTCAGTAAAGCTGCTCTTTTCAACTTCTGCCTGCTTTGTTCTAGCCATGCTGGCAGCTGATTAGATGGTGTCCACCCAGATTGAGATTGGCTCTGCCTCTCCCAGTCTACTGACTCAATTTTTCTTTTTTTAAGGCAGTCTTACTCTGCCGCCCAGGCTGGAATGCAGTGGCATGATCTCAGCTCATGGCAATCTCCGCCTCCCAAGTTCAAGAGATTCTCCTGCCTCAGCCTGCCAAGTAGCTGGGACTACAAGCACCCACCACCATGCCCCGGTAATGTTTGTATTTTTAGTAGAGATGGGGTTTCACCATGTTGGCCAGGCTGGCCTCGAACTCCTGACCTCAGGTAATCAACCAGCCTCAGCCTCTCAAAGTGCTGGGGTTACAGGCATGAGCCACCGCACCCTGCCCACTGACTCAAATGTTAGTCTCCTCCAGCAATACCCTCACAGACACACCCAGAAACAATATTTTGCATCCTTCAATCCAATAAAGTTGACACTTAATATTAACCATCACAGTCACTAAAAGTAATCCATTTGTCTGATTTTAATGCTTTATTTCGTTTTTTTAAAATAAAATCTATACTTTTGTAATTGTATGTACATATATTTTGCTGACAAGTTATAAGAATTACTTGAAAGTGTTTATAACTTTGCAAGAAAATAGCAGTTGCTTAAAAATATCTGTTGTTTAAAACGTGGGAAAAAGTGGTATAAACAATACACTCAATTGAAAATTAAAAGAGAGTGTCTAAAGATGTTTCCAATAAAATCAGACACTTCAGTGTCATTTGGTTAAATTTTAACCTAATGAAAAAGGAGTTATTTTTGATATTCAGAAAAAATAAAGGTCAAAGTAATATCTTTAAAGTTGATTTTAAAAAAATGTAAAAGTGACTGTTCTGGTTGGAAAAAAAGATTAAATGGTATTATTAATATAAACATGATTTTGTTAAAGGAATATGTTAATATTGTCTTTCTGGCTAATTTTACAATGAACATATATCATTTACCCAATGGAATTTTTTTTTTTTTTAGAAAAATGGACATGCAATTATACACTCATACTGGAAAACCTTTATAATAAAAACAAAAGAGCGGTAAGATGTAAAAACATAATATATTAGATTTCTTGAACAAAGTTCTGTAAACATTCTGTTGTCAATTAAAATAAAAAAGGTTAGATGTGTAAACAATTATTTAAACTCTATTGCAGGTCATCAGATTGCCTAGTATATGTTGAGTAAAAAAAATCAAACATACTAAGTATCTGATAATTAAATGAAAAAGTATACTGAATATAAATTACTTACATTTACACATAAGGAAAAAGTTGAAAATGCTAAAATTGTCACAAATTTTGTTACCATTTGTTTGTCCCTTCATTCTTATAATAAGCATGGTTCAATTAACTAACAATTTCCCATAAAACCTTTGTTCTTGTGTTTCAGAAATTGAACAAGATATTGAAACTGAAAGAAGAGAGATGAGCTGAGCAAAGCTTGCATTTTAGGTGTCTTGAAGATTAGTTTGAGAAAACTGAGCTAAATTGTATACTTTTGATGTCTCAGCTTTCAAGTCAGCTCAGACTCAGCTCTGGTTTAAATGCAAGGACACTGGATACCTCCCTTTCAAAGCTTTTCATTCCTCAAGATGAGGTGTTCAGTTTTTGAAATGTAACATTCCAATTCCCTCACGATCAAACGGTTTTTGAAAAAGAACAGAAGCTTCTGAAACCTTATTATAACGAAAAAAACGGCAAAAATAACTACAAAAGAATAGATTCATGTTTAACCAAAACTAAAAGGCAAAGGGACATATTCCAAATAGTCCCATTCAAGGTCAAAAACCAACAGAAAAATCTTTCAGCAGGGTCAAAACACTGCAAATAAGTGTCCCAAGCTTGCAAGACTAAAAGAGCTAATGGTTATGTAAACTGTATAAGTAACTGAACATAAAGAAATAGAACTACTTAGCAATGGTAATTGGGCAAAGGAAGTATGAACTAAGATTATCATTGTCCATATATATGTCTGTGTGTGTATATATATATACACTATATATATGTTAATAGGGAAAGGGAATTTCTAATTTCAGTTAAAACAGTGTAAAATTTATAAGAAACAGTGCTGTCCAACCCGGTATGTTTGTGTACATACATATATATGCATGTCATATACATACACATGTAACACACAAATATATATATGCTTAATATTAATTCCTTATTCATTTATTTATTCCTCATTCATTCATCTATTCATTTAGCAAATGTTTGACCTCCTGTGAGCAAAGCACCATGTAAGGCATTGAGAACATCATGATGAATACGATATACATGATCTATTATTTATGGTTTCTAGCAGTCTACAGGCAAAGTGGACAATTTTGAAATAATTAAAAATGTATGATAAATTTTCAGGTAAATAAAATAGGGAATAAGCAAAAAGAAAGGAGACTTTTCATGGTTGCAAAAAGAAGACAACTTATGGAAGATCTTGGAGTCCGTTATAACAGTTTGGTAATTTCTGAGCCTGAGTCCAAGTATGTATTCTATCATAGCTATTTAAAAAAAGAAAAAAAAACAAAAAACAGTGATTAGGCTGTGGCATCAAATTTTCACTGTCAGAGCATTATAACTTTTAATCTCTCTATTGAATTCTAATACAAATTAATTTTAATTAAATAACAGAATTCGTAAAGCATTTAATAAATACATTTACTATTCCACATGGACATAGGTTCAGATATCATTTAAAAAGTTATTATCTTTAAAGAAATTTCAAAATTACAGTGACAAACTGCAGTACTGTCAAACTCTAGGGACCATTGTATATGATATGATTGTCAGACCAAGAATAATAGAAAAAGTTCATCTTGTAAATACTGAAATATAAATTTCAGAGTTGTTGGCAGAAACAGCCCATTAAACAAGTCAGCAAATCAAAATCTGCCTAAGCAATAATTTCCAGTTTTAACAGGAAATTTTGTTTTAGCAGGCCTCCCCAGTGATTCCATTGTACACTCAAGTTTGAGAAGTACAATTCTATGGCCTCAGATCAGTTCCTTCCATCTTTAGCATAAAGTTACTTATCAGCCCCCCTTGCATGCTCTACACTTTCCTTTGACTTACAACCTTTTCTCTAAATATGTTCATCTCTTCTGGGGATAGTCTTACCTGTTTTTTGCTGTGCCTATTTTTTTTTCTGAAAGATCCAAGCCTAGGATATATCTGCCCCATAAAATCACATTACCCTGAAGTTTTCTTCTTCATCATGGACTCATCCTGAGTGCCTTTATAGTAGTGAAAATAGTGGCCATCAAACATCAAAATACTGACAGGGAAATACATCCCTTATTTAATTTCACATTATTTGAAAGCAAACATATTCTAACATTTAAACAATACCAGCATCTTTTTGATCTGGGTTCAGATTTTAACTCAGGTACACATACACCTGCATCAAAAATTTTCTGATGGGTACCTGAAAACTGATTTCAGGAGACTTCTTTCCAGATTCTTGAATTTCATCTGCTTTCTGTCTAGTAACTGATCTCTGTGAGAAAGTACCTGACCCTAATTTCTCCTTTCCCACTTACCCTTTTGCAATTACTTTTCTCTCTATAATAATGTGTACCCCTTAGACAGTTGGCATTTTACCATCATGCAAAAACCTTTAGAGTGCCAAACAAAGAAATAATTTGCAGTTCCTTTAATAGAAGCACCATAAAACCATGCCCCAATTGTTTTTATTAAAATATACTGTCTCAATAAATGTATCTCTTATGTTTATTATACAAATTTATTATCTATTTTACTTTCATCAAGTGTATACTACAACTAATTGGTATAGTAACATAAATGAGCTTTTAAAAATCACTGAAGAGTTAATGGTTGCAGGAAATTAATAAACAAATTTTCAACCTACATATTTTTGATACATAGAAAAATGATACATGATCCATAACATTGTGCAAGCATAAGATACTACTTTAGGGAAATAAAAACTGTAGGGGAATTGAAATTAAAATATAACTTCAAGGAGAAAAAAGATATAAAAATTCCAACTATTTAAGAAGCTCTTGTTCATGTACTGCTTAAATGAACAGCAGAAGACATCAAATCACTGTGATATTTGAATTCCATTCAATACATTTAAAATAACACAACATTTAAATTTCAATATTTAGTGCATTCTTACAATTATACTCTTTGAAATTATCTAAGCTCATAATGAACATTTTAAAAATCAACTTAAAAATACAGAGTTAAATAATGTTCAACATTCTTTTAGGGATTAAACAAAAATTATTTGAAAACCATTTCCCTACATTATTCTGAATTATTTAGCTTCTAAATTTAGTCATCATTTATTCATTCATCAAGTCAACATGTACGAAAAACTATTAAATGTCAGTAGTTGTGCCAAATATGGGGCTTGAGAGTATGAGGATACCCAGAGATAAAGTAAGTGTTCTTAAAATCAAAGGGTTAACAGTCTGGTGAGAAAAACACAAAAAAGGAAATTATTTTAATACATTTCAGTGTTATTGTAAAGAGAAACACAAGCTTTATGGAAACAACAGAAAGTTCACCAAACTTGTGTTGTTGTGGGCTGGGCAATTAGAGAAGACATTCTAATTTCACAGGTTGCATGATGATCACTTCACTGAATGTTAATAGATTATTAAAAGTTAGCCAGGTGGGCTGGGCACAGTGGCTCATGCCTGTAATTCCAGGACTTAGGAAGGCCAAGGTGGGTGGATTACCTGAGGTCAGGAGTTTGAAACTAGCCTGCCCAACATGGTGAAACCTTGTCTCTACTAAAAATACAAAAATTAGCCAGGCGTGGTGGCAGGTGCCTGAATCCCAGCTACTTGGGAGGCTGAGGCAGGAGAACTGCTTGAACCCAGGAGGTGGAGGTTGCAGTGAGCCAAGACTGCACTACTGCACTCCAGCCTGGGTGACAGACTTCATCTAAAAAAAAAAAAGTTAGACAGGTGATGTGTGTATGTGTATTTATTGCATGGTAGATAATGAAAACATATCTAACTAAAAAGAGCAAGCAGGAGGTGAATGTATGACAGAATGATAATTTGGAATATTCATTTGTGAGTCCACCCCAATTCTTCTTCTGGCCCCATCCAAGCAGCATCTCCAACTGAAAACATAGAGACCAGTTTACACAGAAGGGAATGTTCACCCAGAGAACAAATGAACCAGATTCTCTTCTTCCAACCCCAAATAATTATGAGAAGGGTATAAGCAATATGTTTGAAGAAAGATGCCATTGAGCTTTTTATTGGTCCACCCACCAAGAGCAGGAACATCCTCCACTCTGGGAAGAGAGCAGGCTTAAAGAGGAGGTGAGTTCCACATACTGTGTGATCCACAAGCTCTTTGTCCTACTCTGAGATAACCAAGCACACCATGAAGGGACATGATAGAGTTACCTTGAGGTTTGGCAGAATCTGAATTCAAAGTACTATTTCTCTGCTTCTTGAGCTCTACCTTACCAATGCACTCCTTGACAATAAGGATGTGAAGAGGGGGTACAGAGAGGATGGTGTGAAGGTCCAGGAAGAAGAGGACCAGAGAGAGAGTCCTGCTAAAGTCTCTAACTTCTCCCAGATGAAGTGGACAGATAATGAGTTTCCCACTATCCCCAAAGATAATAAAAAATTTTTAAAAAATTAGGTTGGTGCCATTAAAAGTAATGGCAAAAACTGCAATTACTTTAAAAAAAAGTTTTGTTTTTTTTTTGAGACAGAGTCTCGCTCTGTTGCCAGGCTGGAGTGCAGTGGTGCGATCTTGGCTCACTGCAACCTCCGCCTCCCGGGTTCAAGCAATTCTTCTGCCTCAGCCTCCCGAGTAGCTGGGACTACAGACACACACCACCACGCCCAGCTAATTCTTTTTATATTTTAGTAGAGATGGGGTTTCACTATGTTGGCCAGGATGGTCTCGATCTTTTGACCTCGTGATCCACCCACCTCAGCTTCCCAAAGTGCTGGGATTACAGGCGTGAGCCACTGTGCCCAGCCAAAATTTTTTATTTACACAGGTTTTTAAGGAAGAGGTGGTTTTTGATAACATAAGTTCTTTGACGGTAATTTGTGAGATTTTGGTGCACCCATCACCCAAGAAGTATACACTGAACCCAATTTGTAGCCTTTTATCCCTCACCTGCTTCCCACCCATTGCCCCCCAAATCCCCAAAGAACATTGTATCATTATTATGCCTTTCAATCTCATAGTTTAGCTCCCATTATGAGTGAGATCATATGATGTTTGGTTTCCATTCCTGAGTTATTTCACTTAGAATAATAGTCTCCAATTCCATCCAGGCTGCTGTGAATGCCATTAATTCATTCCTTTTTATGGCTGAGTAGTATTCCATTGTGTGTGCGTGTGTGTGTGTGTGTGTGTGTATACAATACAGTTTCTTTATCAACTCAGTGACTGATGAGCATTTAGACAGGTAACAATTACTTTTGCACCAACCTAATAATTAAAGACTTTTTGGGACTTCCTAAAGGTCACCACAGTCAAAATAAAGGCAATCCATAGTAGACCGTGGAGTAAATCGATTCCAGTTGGGATCTAAGGAGGTTTACTCACCAGTTCCAGGAACCAAGATGGGAGTGGAGTCACTGTCTATAGCAAAGGGAGCCTGGAATCCATTTGGATCAGAACTGACATGCATGTGTCCTCTACCACACTCACCCTGGTGACTCTTGAATATTCCACTAATGGTTGTGGGTAGGGAAGAAACAAATAGGAGACATTCTGATTATGATTGAATTTTAAACCTAAGTTGATTGAAAAATAGATGAATTGGACAGAGAAATCTAGAAAATAGCTAGATTAAATTGTCATTTTGCAGACTGAGTTCTAAGAATTGAAAAATCAAATTGCGTTATTGAAATAAAGCAAGTTACATTTTTGCACATCAGAGTCTGTAATGTGGATATTTATAGGTACCAAACATGAAAGACCTTGGATGTCAGACTTAGGAGTTTGGGTTTTATCCTGAAGGCAATAAGAGGCAATTGAAGACTTTCCAATAGAAAAATGAGAGAAGCAGATTTGAATTTTACAGAATGCATTGTAGCAGCAATGTGAAGAATGGATTGGTGAATTTGAGAACAGAAATGTAGAAAACCAGAGTAAGGGAGCCCAGCAAAGAGACTTTTGACTTAACTACAGAAATACATAACAAACCACAGGAATAAGGTGTGATGTTGAGGATGAAAAGGAGAGGACTCATTTGAGAGTGTTTAAGGGACAGCTCTCTCCTCCCAGCTCAATCCATTCAACCTCAGCAAACTAGTCACTGGGGCAAGATTCTGATCACAATGCTAGCAGTAAACCACACCCCACTTAAATCAGTTTGCTTCTCCTGTGCTGGCGTCCATGGTCCTGAATTCCTGCATAAAAGCTATTCTATTTTGTTTTACTTTCACTTCTTAAAAAGTAATAAACTACCACTTATACATATTAATACCATTTTATATACATTATATACATTGACCATATACAATAGCTAAAGTTTGAATATAAAGTATTTCCAGATTAAAACTGTATAATTTAAAACAATATTGGTTGGCTGAGTGCATTTTTCTATTCCTAAGGCCGACCTGCTGTTTACATAAAAGCTTAGAACGATCTAAGAGTTCAGTGCATTCTGTGAGAATAGAATTGGTTAGTTCAAATCCAAACTGTAGAACTTACTGGCCCATGATCTCATTGGTACCAAGTCAGTCTCTCTTTAACTCTGTTTATCTGTGAAATAGGGATAACACTAGGACCTTCTTCATTAGTCCATGTAAGAAACTTAGTACAGGGCCAGGAACGGAGAAAGCACACAATAAATAACAATGGATTCTATGAGAAATTTGACATTTCTTAAAATGTGTTTACATTTTTAAGTTGTATTTAGCACCAAGAAATTTCCTCACCAAAATTTGTCTTATCATACTATATATTCAAACAAGGTGATCTTCATATTAAAATCTATGAGCACAAAAAAATAAACAGCCACCTAATTCACACATTTTTCCTTAGTCGCCATGTTGTTTTGGCCATATACATACACATATCTACACATCTTTAAACTAATTCTAAAACATTTTACAGAAAGGCAGGACAAATACTGTCCTCTATATTTTATGTGGTGCTGAGTTTAAATGCAAAGGTTTAATTTACAACAATAATAAAGGGTAGATAAGAAATAATCCAAATGGAAAGAAGAATCTTGCCAGTTGGATTATTTCTGCTAAGCACAATGTTTATTTTTTCATAGAACAAATTAGAGGTTTTCCAGATGGTTTATCTAAAGTATTTTTCTCTCCTCCAGGCAGAGGATAAATTAAAAGTGTTAGGAAAAGGTCATTCCCACCTCTCCAAGAAGCACATTTTCATAATTAAAAGAAATAAAGTTCAACCACAAATGAAGTGATCTCTTCTTAACATGTAAGTTACATTTGTACATCACAGGTAATTGTTTAACTTCAAGTCCGTTAAAAATATTTTAAAGCTTATAATCACCTTTTATGGCCTTTTTAAAATTCAAAGAACCAATCTTTATCATAAGAATAGCAAAAGAGCCGGGTGTGGTGGCTCACGCCTGTAATCCCAGCACTTTGGGAGGCCAAGGCAGGCAGATCACCTGAGGTCAGGAGTTCGAGACCAGCCTGGCCAACATGGTGAAACCCCATCTCCACTAAAAATACAAAAATTAGCCAGGCATGGTGGCAAGCACCTGTAATCCCAGCTACTTGGGAGGCTGAGGCAGGAGAATAGCTTGAACCTGGGAGGCGGAGGTTGCAGTGAGCTGAGATTACAGATCACGCCATTGCACTCCATCCTGGGCAACAAGAGCAAAACTCCATCTCAAAAGAAAAAAAAATTAGCAAAATAAATGCATTACACTAATTTCCCAACAGCAGCAAATGAGGAATGGTTTCATTCAATTCATTCCTAGCTAAAAACATATAGGTGGGTGCATGATTTGTCCTATAACAACACATTGTCAGGGTACTATTGGAGGGAAGAGGCATCCTATCTCCGGCACCATATTTCACATTAGGTAAACAATTTATTTCTAACTTGATCCTCCCAAGATGGTGAAGGAGGAAGAATCTAATATTGAGTTTTATGGGAGAGATTTTATCACTTGTCAAATTAAGATCGCCACTATTGTGAGACAGAAAATGAATCTAAAAACAAAGCTGAGACTCCAGCAGAAATTCATATCGATTCTGTAATGGTTTGCAGTTCTATAAGACAATATGCTGTGGAAGTTACAAAGGAAGCAGGCTGTCCACCAGCCAGCCAAGGAGAAACAAAGCCTCCATCCAGCTCCAAGCTTACAAACGGGGCCATGAACATGCAGACCTGTTTATGTTCCTGTTTATGAGGTTGAACAAATGGAATTATTACCCAGTAATTATGCAAGCAAAACAGGATGATTTCCACAGACAAACATTATTCTGTTAATAATCACGGGGCAGCTGTAATTTAGAGATATCATGGAGGCATTTATATAGCCACGTCTTGGCTATGCCCTTGTTGTTTGAGGGGAGTCACCTGCACTAGGGATAAACTTCACCTTTGGATAATAGAGAATTTTCTTATAGTTTAAAAGGGGAACCAGAATCAATTCTGATGAAAGATTTAAGGTAATCTCACTACTTTCAAATTTCAAACTCAGGAGAGTGAAACAGTAGCATCATCTATGGTCCCTAATAATTGGAAAATGTGCTCATTGAAGTTAAATTTCTAATGCAAGACACCATCAAGGTACCAATTCATTAGTGTGATAGAAGAGCTTATTTCGTGTACAATTACGAGGACTAATCTGTTTTTCATTATGGAAAATTTTCTCTCTCTCCCTCTGATGACTACACGTGGCAATGTACTGGAATCCTTTTATTATTCTTGTTATATTAAAAAGTAAACAATGTTATGGCTGTAACATTTAAGTTCAGATGATCCAGGGGAATTTTAAAGACTATTAGCACATCTCATGAATATGTTTGAACATAAACTCCAGGTCAATAAAACGACTCTGTTAGTCCCCTTGCAATACTCTCGCCAGGATGTGGTAAAATAAATTTCCTCAGAATTGTTTATCTCTTTGAGAATAAGATGTAAATCTTTATTTCATATAAAAAAGAGAGTCCTTTCAATGTTTTCTCAATTTCCCTTGTTTCTCTTCTATCTCCAAAATGGAAGCAATCAGTACCTTCTTAGCTTCCCAAATAGTTTGGCTTAAGAAGAGCTAGTCTATGGTTGTCCTTATGTGTGTGTGAGGAAACCACTGTAGGAGATTTTCTGCACCGAAGTTCTGGGCATTATGGCCATACTCACTCAGCAGTCCATGCAGATAGCCCTTACCCTGAGAGAAGTGGGCCATTCTCATGGTCTCTGCCCAAAAGCCATCTAGGAAAACCTTTCTTCAGGGAGAGATGTGATCTTCTCATTTCTTACATCTTCACTTACAGTGGGACGGTCCAGGAAAAAACACTGAAAGGAGAAGAAGTGAGGCTGTTTCCTCCCCACTCATTCTCAGGACGACAGCAGCCGCTCCACAGACATTGTTTACATGCGTGTTTTAAACTATTTCATCTGAAGAACGTCTTCCACTGCTGATAAAGCAAACATATTTACCTTTCTACATTGAATGTAAGACTCTGATAGCTGCCAAAATTGTCAGCACAACATATTACTGCTTCTGAAAAGAAAAAAAATACTCCAATGCTGAAAGTGTGTCAGAGTGTAAGGTGGGTCATTTCTTTTTAACAGGGATAACTGTTACTAGTCTCCACTGCTTTACTAGTTAGACTCACTAGTATATTGTTTAGGGTAAGCTACATACATTTTATACAGGCACACCTCAGAGATATTTTTGTTTCAGTTCCAGACCACCACAATAAAGAACGTATTGCAATAAAGCCAGTTACACAAATTTTTGGGTTTCCCAGTGTGTATATGTGTAACTATACTGCAGTCTTTAAGTGTGCAAAAGCATTATGCCTAAAAAAAAAATACACCTACACCTACCTTAGTTTTTAAAACACTTTGTTCCTAAAAAAAAATGCTAACAATTCCAAATGGCTTTACCAAGTCATAATCTTTTAGCTCATGGAGGCTCTTACCTCAATCCCGACAGCGGCTGACTGATTGAACTGGTTATTGCTGAAGACTGGGTTGGCCATAACAATTTTTAAAAATAAAATATCAATGAAATCTTCCCTATCAATCGACTCTTCCTTTCACGAAGACTTCCCTGTAGCATGCTATGCTGCATTTTACCCACAGTGGAATGTCTTTCAAAACTGGAGTCAATCTTCTCAAGCTCTGCCACTGCATTATCAATCAAGTTTATGTGATATTCTAAATCCTTTGATGTCATCTCAGTAGCATTCACAGTGTTGTCACCAAAAGCAGGTTTCATCTCAAGAAACTACTTTCTTTGCTCATCTATAAGAAACAACTCCTCATCCATTCAAATGTTATGAGATTGTATCAGTTCAGTCACATCTTCAGGTTCTACCTCTAATTCTGGTTCCCTTACAATTTTCAGAACATCTGCAGTTATTTTCTCCACTGAGGTCTTGAACCTCTTAAAGTCATCTATGATAGTTCGAACCAACTTCTTTCAAATTCATGTTAATGCTGATATTTTTACCTCCTCCCATGAATCACAAATATTCTCAATGGCATCTAGAATGGTGATTCCTTTCCAGAAGGTTTTCAATGCACTTTATCCAGGTCCATGAGAGGAATCACTATCTAGAGCAACTTTAACCCTAGAAAATGAATGTCTTAGATACTAAGACCTGAAAGTCAAAATTACTCCTTAATCCATGGAGTAGTAGGCATGAAACCATTTATCTCCTTATATATCTCCCTGTGTACTGTAAATGAATAGTAATATTTTGAAAGAGGTCTCTTTTACGATGTAGTAAGTCTCCACAGTGAGCTTAATATATTCAGTTAACCATGCTGTAAACAGATGTGCTGCCATCCATGCATTGTTATTCATTTGTAGAGCACAGACAGAATAAATTTAGAATAATTTTTAAGGGCCACAGAGTTTTTGAAATGGTCAATGAGCAGTGGTTTCAACTTTAACAAACCAGCTTTATTAGTTCCTAACAAGAAAGTCAGCCTGTCCTTTCAAGCTTTAAGCCAGGCACTGACTTCTCCTCTCTAGCTATGAAAGTCCTAGCTGGCATCTTCCTTTCAGCAGAAGATTGATTTTTCTACATTGAAAAATCTGTTTAGTATAGCCACCTTCATCAATGATCTTAGCTAGATCTTCTGGATACCTTGCTGTAGATTCTTGATCAGAATTTGCTGTTTCACCTTATACTTCTATGTTATAGAGATGACTTCTTTTCTTAAATCTCATGGATCAACAATTTCTTTTTTTTTTTCTTTTCTTTTTTCTTTGAGGCAGAGTCTTTCCCTGTCACCCAGGCTGCAGTGCAGTGGCACGATCTCGGCTCACTACAATCTCTGCCTCCCGGGTTCAAGCAATTCTCCTGCTGCAGCCTCTCTGAGTAGCTGGGATTACAGGCCTGCACCACCAGGCCTGGCTAACTTTTGTATTGTTAGTAGAGACAGGGTTTCACCATATTGGCCAGACTGGTCTTGAACTCTTGACCTCAAGTGATCCACCCACCTTGGCATCCCAAAGTGCTGAGATTACAGGCATGAGCCACCATGCCCGGCCAACATTTTCTAGTTTCAGTTTTTTGTTTTTTTTTTTCTGCAGCTCCTTCACCTCTCTCGGTTTTCATGGCATTAAAGATAGTTAAGATCTCTCACTCTGGACTATGATTTGGTTTAAGGGAATGTTGTTGCTGGTTTAATCTTCTATCCATACCACTCCAGCTTTCTCCTTATCAGTAGGTCTATTTTGTGTTCTTATTATTCATGTGTTCACTGTAGTAGCACTTTTAACTTCCTTCAATAAATTTTCCTTTGTATTCACAACTTGGTGAACCATTTGGTACCAGAGGCCTAACTTTTGGCCTTACTCAGCTTTTGACATGCCTCCTTCACCAAGCTTAATCATTTCTATCTTCTGATTTGAAGTGAGAGACATGTGACTCTTTTCATTTGAACACTGAGGGGCCATTTTTGGGTTATTCATTGGCCTAATTTGTATATTTTTGTGTCTCAGAGAATAGGGAAGCGTGAGGAGGGAGAAAGAGAGGGATAATGACTAGTTGGTGGAGTCACTCCGAACATACACAACATTTATCAATCAAGTTTGACAGCTTGTATGGGTACAGTCCATGATGCCCCAAAACAATTATAATAGTAACATCAAAAGTCACTAATCCCAGCTTACCATAACAAACATAATCATCATGAAAAATTCTGAAATATTATGAGAACTACCAAAACGAGATGCAGAGACACAAAGTGGGCACATGCTATTGGGAAAATGGTGTCAACACACTTGCTCCATGCAGGATTGCCACAAACTTTCAATTTGTCGAAACTGCAATACCCATGAAGTGCAATAAAGCAAACTGCAGTAAAATGAGATATGTCTGTATACTATAAAAGTTACACACAAATAGGTTCTAAAAAGCTCACTTAAAAAAAACAGAAAGGCTTGTGGTAACTTGCAAAAAGTAATTTTCAACAATTAAAATTTTATCTAGGGGTATAGCTGAGGTCCTATACCAATAATTTAGTTTTAGAATATCTCCATCTCCAAGGCAAGTGCTCATTATTTATTCAACCTTGTCAGAAGCTCTATAAATATATATTTCTCTTCTGATAGGATGGTAATTAAAAGACGGACTAATGAAGGTAAAAATAACTGTAAGAATCCCAGAGTGTGGGCTCCAGCCTTTTCAGAAGGAAATGCCTAACACTTAGGGTGCTCTTTGTGAAACACCATAAAAGAATTAGATGTGTAATGACCTCATACAAATGTGGGATAATTTTACTAGCAAAAAATAAGTCAATATTGCCTGCCAAAATATGACATCACAACCAAGGCCATGTGTTTTCATTAAACAATAAGCTCGTTTTAATTATGTCAGAATTTTTTATTTGTATAATTTATTTTGTCATCTGCTAATATACAGTAGCAGAAAAATAACAGCAGTCACAAAAAGTTAAAGAAAGAGAATATGATTGTAGGAAACTTAAAGTTCAGATAATTGTCAGGTTAAAAACCACCAAGATTTTATTTTGTTAGGACAGAAGCTATACCAATTCATCAGTCTTTAGTGTTCCTTAAGGATGTAGTTTGAGAACTGTGAACCTTATATATTTGCCACATTTACAAATGAAGCAAACAAGCCCCAGAGAGGTCAACAACTCACTCAATGATGCCCTATTATTAGAAAAACTAGAGCCCAGATTTCCAGCTGCCAGGCCAGCTTACTGGCTTTCTTTTTTCTTTTTATCTCAGGTCTTGTTTCATAGGAAACTGTAACTGTTTTTCTCAATTTTATAACCATTGCTGGCTCAGAGGTTGTATATTGACTGAATTTCACTGTTTCCATATGTCTGTCCCAGTTTGCATATCTGTCACTATTAGTGCATGAGTGTATCTATTTCTTCACATTGTCACAATAGTCAATGAGACAGAGCTGTTAATGGCCTTCTCCAAAGTCCTCCTGCCATCCTTTGTCTTTGTTAATTTTTGTTATATTGACAGTGAGCTCAGCTCTAGAAGCAAATTCGTCTAAGCCAATTTCTCTTTGCTAGATATACAATTCCCCAGCATCCTTGCACCTAAGCATTGGTCATGTGACATGCTTCCGATCAACGAGATGCAAGCGGAACTCACCTAGGAAATATCTTATTTTCCAGCAGAAAGTGATGGGCATGAAAGTTGACCCTCTTTGAAGAGCCCCAGCCCATTCTTTCTCTGATTGCTGCGATAGTATATGATGCCTAGAACATAAATAACTATCTTATCCCCCACAAAGCAACCACTGAAAGATGAAAAGTCAAACAAATAAGAAAGCTAAAGAAGAAAAGAAGGCCTTGATGGCATTGCTAAATTTCTGCATGAATCTAGAGTAACCCCACCTCTACACTCATCACTGTGTGAGATATTTATGTCTTGGTTGCTTGGACCAATATTAGATGGGTACTTGGTTCCTTATAATGTGACCAATGACCTTAACTAATATGCTTGCAAATACATGATTTTCCAGTTAGCCATTCCTTTGAATTTAAAGTGGTATCCCAGTTTTGGTATTAATTTGAATTTCTCTGATAAAAAGTAAGATTAAATATCTGCATTATGCCATTATTAACTATTCAAGTTTCGTTTCATTTCCTGTGAACTTACAACCATTCTCTATTTTATATTGATGAGTTTCTTTTATATTCTAGATATTAATTTTGTTACCCAGCCTTTAGTTCTGTGTATGTATCCTTTGTTAAATAAAATAATTTTGATACTGTCAAATTTATTTTTTCTTATGATTTGCCCTCTTTTGTCATGTAAAATGTTCTTTCCCATCCTCTGGCCACAAAGATATTTTTTTAATTTTGTTTATAGCTTCACTTTTCACATTCAGGTACTTAATCTGGAAGGTTAAGGGAGTTGCCTTTTGCTTATGATCTTAGGCAGAAATTACACTTTATTTCTATGCATACAATTTATCAGTTTGTCCAGTATCATCTATGTGACAGGTGATCTCTCCTCCTCTAATTAGTAGTGTCATCACGATCTGAGACAACGTTACTATTTGGACATATGTCTATTCTATTTTCAACAATCTAAGTAGCATGTCTTCCTATCTGGTAGCATGTGTCTCCCTCTTTAATCTTAACTAATCATAAATATGTAATTTACTTTACTAATTTTGAATCCGCTTGTCAATTTTCTCAAAAATTTCTACTGCGATGTTGATTAGACTGGCATTACATTTGCAGATTAATTTGAAAAAATTATCGTTACATTTTTAATTTATACTATCTATAAATGTAGCTTAATTCTTCATTTGTTTACTTTTTAAATTTATTTTTTTCTTGTTTTTATTTATTTTCTTTAGCATTTGGTTATTTTCTTATTTTTTATTTCCTCTAAAAAGCATTTTAATTTTTCTGACATTTCCATTTATTATTTTATTAGGTTATTTCTCATGTACTTTATAGTTTTCATTCTTTAATAAATGCTTTAGTTTTCTATATCTTTTTTTGCTTTCTATTCTTGACTTAGAGGAGCAGTCTTAAATTTTATAAATCTAATAGCTTTTTCTGTATTCTTTTATTAGTTCTAATTGACTGTACATTTAAATGAATCTCTTATGTAGGTGATTTCCATCTGTAAATAAAAACCATTTTGTGTTATCTTTTCAAATTTTTATAGCTATTATTTCCTTTTCTTTTTTAATCTTTGGCCAGTATCTTCAGTATTAGGTTCAATAGTCGCTATTCTGGCTGATGGAGTTCTTTTGCATCAAGATTTTACCCTACTCAAAATAAATTTGGCAGAGAAGAGCTAGAAGTAAAAGAACTTTCATTTTAAAAAAATGCAAGATAATGACTTAGCCTGCCAGAAGACACAAGAGTCCTGGTTCAGAGACAAAGTAATTTATTATTCATAAGAATAGCAGTAGCTGGAGTATTAGTATGATCACACTAGTTCCCCAAACTGCAAATCTCAGAGGATGTTTTAAATGACAGGTGAAGCCTTCACATACGATAGGATGCTCCAAATGAGAGGAATCCTATGTCTAGTGAAGCTGCCACTTTTTTAGCAAGCAGTGGGGAAGACTATACTTTGTCTGCAGAGAGATCAGGTGCATGCAGAACTATGTGATTTACATCTGCAAGGCATTATTTTACTTTTTCAAAATTTCCAGCTGCATAAACAAGAATGAAAAATAGCCCAGGTGAATAAACAGAGCTTTGCAATTTTGGCACACTTGGCAAGATGCTTAATAGAGCCCATGGCTTCATAACACTATGCTATTGCTGGTGGTACATGGAATGATATAAAATAAAATTAACTGCTAAATAATGATGTCAACCTAAGCCTTTTGTCATATAGAGTCTATAGTTTAGGATGTTTCTTTGTATTTCTTTCTGAGAGATTTGTCATAAAGAGATGCTAAATTTTTAAAGTACATTTGCTCTATTTACTGAAATAAGCATGTGATTTTATTAGGCCATAAACATCATAAATTTTGGGTATATAGAGAATATTCAACAATTATCACAGTTATAGGATAAATAGTGCTTTATGACAATATGTCCTTACACACACTTCTAGATCTACTTAACTAATACTTAAGATTTTGTGTCTATATGTAAAATGAAGTGGGCTTATAATTTTCTTTTTATAAACTGTGATTTTTCTATAGCAACTAAGATTGTACTAACCAGTCCTAAAAATAAATTATCAAACTTTCTCTTTTTTTTTTTTCTATTTTGTAGAATAATCTGTCTTTTTCTTTAAAGTTTAGTACAGCACACCTGTGAAACTACGTGGATGTGAATACGGGAAGTATAGTTTTGATTTGTGGGGATTTTGTTTATTTGTTTGCTTTAAGTTTTGTTGCTGAAGAACTCTGATTACTATTTCAATTTTCTTTTTAATGGCTATTAGTAAATTTAGTTTTTATCTTTTTCCCTATATAATTCTACCCGCTTTATTTAAATTTAGAATGTATTAATATAGAATTGAATGTGTTCTTTAAAAGTCTCACAGTTTTTTCCTCTTTTCTAGTATATATAATTTAGGTGCTGTTATTTTTACTCTTGATTCCACTGAGTTTTGCTCTTATTTTCATTTCTTCTTTCCTGTTTCTTTAGGTTTACTGTGTTGCTCTTTTTCTTTTTTTTTTTTCCTTTAATTGCATTTTAGGTTTTGGGGTACATGTGAAGAACATGCAAGATTGTTGCATAGGTACACACATGGCAGTGTGATTTGCTGCCTTCCTCCCCTTCACCTATATCTGGCATTTCTCCCCATGCTGTCTCTCCCCAACTCCCCACCCCCCACCGTCCCTCCCCTAATTCCCCCCGACAGACCCCAGTGTGTGATGCTCCCCTCCCTGTGCCCATGTGTTCTCATTGTTCAACACTTGCCTATGAGTGAGAACATATGGTGTTTGATTTTCTGTTCTTGTGTCAGTTTGCTGAGAATGATGGTTTCCAGGTTCATCCATGTCCCAACAAAGGACACGAACTTAGCATTTTTTATGACTGCATAGCTCTTTTTCTAGTGACATATTAAATGCTTAGTTCTGTTTTAATTATTCTTGGTTGCAAATTTAAAGCTACACATTTGTCTCTGAGTATTGTTGATTTACTTCATAAATTCTGAAAAATAATACTGTCATTGATTTTAAAGCATAAGTAATTTATTGTTTCCATTATAGTTTTCTCTTTTTCAAAATAGCTACAGTTTTACAGTGGGTCATTCTCTCTCACTACAGTATAGTCATTGGTGGTGTGAATATGCTCCAGTCTACTACTGATGGATGTTTGTGTTGTCTCTAGTTTGGGGC
>PVKP010035185.1:0-23532 GCA_004027715.1 Plecturocebus donacophilus | reverse complement strand
ACATGAGGCCAATAAACATATGAAAAAATGCTCATCATCACTGGTCATTAGAGAAATGCAAATCAAAACTACATTGAGATACCATCTTACACCAGTTAGAATGGCGATCATTAAAAAATCTAGAGACAACAGATGCTGGAGAGGATGTGGAGAAATAGGAACACTTTTACACTGTTGGTGGGAGTGTAAACTAGTTCAATCATTGTGGAAGACAGTGTGGCGATTCCTCAAGGACCTAGAAATAGACATTCCATTCGACCCAGCAATCACATTATTGAGTATATATCCAAAGGATTATAAATCTTTCTACTATAAGGACACATGCACACGAATGTTCATTGCAGCACAGTTTACAATAGCAAAGACCTGGAACCAACCCAAATGCCCATCAATGATAGACTGGACAGGAAAAATGTGGCACATGTACACCATGGAATATTATGCAGCCAACAAAAACGATGAGTTTGTGTCCTTTGTAGGGACATGGATGAACCTGGAAACCATCATTCTCAGCAAACTGACACAAGAAGACAAAATCAAACACCACATGTTCTCACTCATAGGCGGGTGTTGAACAATGAGAACACATGGACACAGGGAGGGGAGCACTATACGCTGGCGTATGTTGGGGGAAAATAGGGGAGGGACAGTGGGGTGGAGGGACAGTGGGGTGTGGGGAGTTGCGGGGAGATAGCATGGGGAGAAATGCCAGATATAGGTGAAGGGGAGGAAGGCAACAAATTACACTGCCACGTGTGTACCTATGCAACAATGTTGTATGTTCTTCACATGTACCCCAAAACCTAAAATGCAATAAAAAAAAGATTCCAGTCCAATTCCCATTCCATTTCATTCCAATTCCAATTCCAATTCCATTCCATTCCAATTCCAATATTATTCCGTTCCAAGTCCATTCCATTCCAAGGCCATTCCATACCATTCCATTCCAATTCTATTCCCATTTCATTCAAATTCCAATACCATTCCATTTAAATTCCATTCCATTCCATTCGAGTTCCACTCCATTCCAATAACAATTCCATTCCATTCCAAATTCATTCCTTTCCAATTAGATTCCATTCAAATTCCAAATAAAATCCATTTCCAATTACATTCCCATTCAAATTCCACTTTCATTCCATTCCAATTCCAAATAAAATCCATTCCAATTCCATTCCAATTCCAGTTCCATTCCCATTCCAATTACATTCCACTACATTGCACTTCCAATTCCATTCCCATTCCATTCTATTCCCATTCCGATTCCAATTCCATTCCCATTCCATTCCAATTCCAATTATATTGCATTCCAATTCCATTCCATGCACTTTCCACTCCAATCCCAATATCATTCCATTCCAATTCCATTCCCTTCCACTCCATTTCAATTCCATTGCTTTCCATTCCATAACAATTCCATTCCCATTTCATTCAAATTCCAATACCATCCCATTCCAATTCCATTCCATTCCAATCCAGTTCCACTCCATTCCAATATCAATTCCATTCCATTCCAATTTCATTCCATTCCAATTCCATTCCATTTCAATTCCACTCCCATTCCAATCCAATTCCAATTCCAATCCTTTCCAGTTCCATTCCAATTCCAATTCCAATTCCATTCCATACCATTGCAATTCCAATTCTTTTCCAATTCGAGTTACAATTCCATTCCCATTCCATTCCAATTCCAATTCCATTCCATTCCAATTCCTTTCCATTCCCATTCCAATTCCAATTCCATTCCCATTCCATTCGAATTCCCATTTGATTGCATTCTGATTCCATCTCTTCCCAATTCCATTCCCTTTCTAATTCTATTTCATTCCCATCCATTCCAATTCCCATTCCATTCCATTCCGTTCCCATTCCATTCCAATTCACATTCCCTTCCATTTCAATTCATTCAATTCCAATTCCAATTCCATTTCATTCCCATTCCATTCCAATTTCAGTCCTTTCCCATTTCAATTCCATTCCATTCCTATTCCATTCCATTTCAAATCCATTCCATTCATTCAATTCCATTCCCATTCCAATTACAATTCCATTCCCATTCCTATTCCCTTCCATTCCAATTCCACCCCATTTCAATTCTATTCCATTCCCTTCCAATTCCATTCCAACTGCAGTCCATTGCAATTCCAGTCCATTCCAATCCAATTCCGTTCCATTCCATTCCAATTCTCATTCCATTTCAATTCTATTGCATTCCCATTCCAATTGCATTCCCACTCTAATTCCATTCCCATTCCAATTCCATTTTCATTCCAATTCCAATTCCATTCCCATTTCAATTCCATTCCACTCCATTCCAATTCCTATTCCATTCCAATTCACATTCCATTCCATTCCATTCCCATTCCAATACTATTCCATTCCCGGTTCAATTCTATTCCATTTCCATCCATTCCAATTCACATTCCATTCCGTTCCCATTCCATTCCATTTCACATTCGATTCCATTTCAATTCATTCCATTCCAATTCAATATCCAATTCCATTCCATTGCCATTCCATTTCATTCCAATTTCAGTCCATTCCCATTCCAGTTACCATTCCATTCCAATTCACATTCCATTCCATTTCAATTCATTCTATTTGAATTCCAATTCCATTCCATTCCCCTTCCCATTCCATTCCATTCCAATTCCAGGCTATTCCCATTCCAATTTCAGGACATTCCCATAGTAATGCCATTCCATTCCCGTTCTCTTTCAATTTAATTCCATTACAATTCCAATCAATTCCAATTTCATTCCATTCCCATGCTAATCTAATTCGAATTCCATTCTAATTTCATTCCAAATCCAATTCCATTTTATTACCATTCCACTCCAATTCTAATTCCATTCCAATTCCAGTCCATTCCCATTACAATTCCATTCCATTCCAATTCCAATTCCACCCCATTCCAATTTCAATTCCAATTCCAATACCAATTATATTTCATTACCATTCCAATTGCAACACCATTCCCTTCCACTTTTATTCCATTCTGTTCCAATTCCATTCAGTTCCAATTCCAATTTCATTCCGATTACATGCCCATTCCATTGCAATTCTAGTACCATTCCATTCCAATTCTATTCCATTCTGTCTCTCTCTTTTTTTTTTTTAAATTAAAGCAGGGTTTCACCATGTTGGTCAGGCTGGTCTTGAACTCCCAACCCCGGTGTTCCACACACCTTGGCCTCCAAAGTTCTTGGATTACAGGCATGAGACACCACATTCGGCCTCCATTTCCATTCTCTTTGCATTTCATTCTATTCCAATTCCACTCCATTCCATTTCCATTCCATTCCAATTCTACTCCATTCCAATTCCAATTGCATTCCATTCCATTTTCATTCCATTCCATTCCAATTCTACTCCATTCCAATTCCAATTGCATTCCATTCCACTTCCATTCCATTTCCTTCCAATTTGATTCCATTTCATTGCATTCCAATTCCATTCCAATTCCATTCCCTATCCATTCCAATTCCATTCCCATTCCTTTCTGATTCCACTTCTATTCCATTCCAATTCCATTCCATTCCTATCCCAGTCTGCTTTCATTCCAGTCCATTTCAATTTCAATTCCATTTCGTTCCATTTGAATTCCCATCCATTCGAATTGCATTCCAATTCTAAGTCACATTTTAATTCCATTCACATTTCAGTCCATTACGATTCCACTCCATTCCAATTCGAATTCCATTCCCATTCCAATTTCATTCCATTCCATTCCAATTTAATTCCATACCATTCCAAATCCATTCCTTTTCATGCCATTCCAATTCCATTCCATTCCTTTCCAGTTCCACTCCATTACCATATCAATTCTATTCCATTCCAATTTCAATCCATTACAATTGCATTTCATTCCAAATCCATACGCATTTAATTCCATTCCAATTCCCATTGCATTCCAATTCCAATATCATTTCATTCGAATTCCATTCCATTCCATTCCAATTCCATTGCTTTCCTTTCCATTCCAATTCTATTCCCAATTCATTCAAATTCCAATACCATTCCATTCCAATTCCATTCCACTCCAATTCCAATTCCATTCCATTCAAATTCCAATTCCACTCCATTCCCATTACCTTCCAATACTAATTCCATTCCAATTCCAGTCCATTCCCATGCCATTCCATTTCAATGCCAATACCAATGCATTCCAATTCCATTCCACTCCAATTCTAATTCCATTCCCTACGAATTCCAATTCCATTCCATTCTAATTCGAATTTTAATATCACTCCATTCCAATTTCATTCATTCCAATTCCATTCCATTCCATTCCAATTCCACTTCATTCCATTCCAATTCCATTCCTTTCCATTCTATTCCAGTTTTATTCCCACTCCATTCAAATTCCAATACCATTCCATTCTAATTCCATTCCATGCCATTCCAGTTCCGCTCTATTCCAATATCAATTCCATTCCATTCCATTCAAATTCCATTCCCCTTCCATTCAAATTCCTATACCTTCCATTCAAATTTTATTCCATTCCATTTGAACTCTATTCCAATTTCAATTCCATTCCATTTCAGTTTCATTGCATTTCATTTCATTTCAAATCAATCCTACTCCAATTCCATTCCCATTCCATTACAATTCCAATTCCAATCCATTTCAATAACATTCCACTGCAATTCCAATTTCATTTCTTTGAAATTCCAATTCCATTCCATTCCATTCCATTCCAATGTCATTCCGTTCCGTTCCATTCCAGTTCTATTCTCATTTCATTCAAATTCCAATACCATTCCATTCCAATTCCATTCAATTTCATTCCAGTTCCATCCATTCCAATAACAATTCTATTCCGTTCCAATTTCACTCCATTCCCTTTCCATTCCATTCAAATTTGTCTTCCATTCCATTCCAATTCCAAATAAAATTCATTCCAATTCCATTCGAATTACAATTCCATTCCCATTCCAATTCCATTCCATGCCATTGCAATTCCAATTCTATTCCAATTCGAGTTATAATTCCATTCCCATTCCATTCCATTTTCAATTCCATTCCATTCCAATTCCTTTCCATTCCCATTCCAATTCCAATTCCATTCCCATTCCATTCGAATTCCAATTTGATTGCATTCTGATTCCACCTCTTCCCAATTCCATTCCCTTTCTAATTCTATTTCATTCCCATCCATTCCAATTCCCATTCCATTCCATTCCCATTCCATTCCAATTCACATTCCCTTTCATTTCAATTCATTCAATTCCAATTCCAATTCCATTCCATTCCCATTCCATTCCAATTTCAGTCCATTCCCATTCCAATTCCATTCCATTCCTATTCCTTTCCATTCCAATTCCAACTCCAATCCATTCTGATTTCAAATCCATCCCCATTCCTATTCCACTTTTATTCCCATTCTCATTCCATTCCAATTACCATTCCATTCCAATTCACATTTCATTCCATTTCAATTCATTCCATTTCAATTCTAATTCCATTTCATTCCCATTCTAATTACATTCCATTCCAATTCCAGGCCATACCCATTCCATTTCGATTCCAAGCTATTCCCTTCCATTCCAATTCCATTCCATTTCAATTCAATTCCATTCCCTTCCAATTCCATTCCAACTGCAGTCCATTCCAATTCCACTCCATTCCAATCCAATTCCTTTCCATTCCATTCCAATTCTCATTCCATTTCAATTCTATTGCATTCTCATTCCTATTGCATTCCCACTCTAATTCCATTCCCATTCCTATTACATTTCCATTCCAATTCCAATTCCATTCCCATTCAAATTCCATTCCATTCCATTCCAGTTCCTATTCCATTCCAATTCACATTCCATTCCATTCCATTCCCATTCCAATTCTATTCCATTTCCGTTCCAATTCTATTCCATTTCTATCCATTCCAATTCCCATTCCATTCCGTTCCCATTCCATTCCATTTCACATTCCATTCCATTTCAATTCATTCCATTCCAATTCAATTTCCAATTCCATTCCATTGCCATTCGATTGCATTCCAATTTCAGTCAATTCCAATTCCAATACATTCTGATTCCAATTCCATTCCAATTCCTATTCCAATTCCATTCCCATTCTCATTCCATTCCAGTTACCATTCCATTCCATTCCAATTCCCATTCCATTCCATTCTCATTCCATTCCGTTTCCCATTCCATTCCATTTCAATTCATTCCATTCCAATTCAATTTCCAATTCCATTCCAGTCCCATTGAATTCCATTCCAATTTAAGTCCATTCCCATTCCAATTCCATTCCATTCCAATTCCAATTCCAATCCATTCTGATTCCAATTCCATCCCCATTCCTATTCCAATTCCATTCTCATTCTCATTCCATTCCAGTTAACATTCCATTCCAATTCACATTCCATTCCATTTCAATTCGTTCTATTTGAATTCCAATTCCATTCCGTTCCCCTTCCCATTCCATTCCATTCTAATTCCAGGCTATTCCCATTCCAATTCCATGACATCCCGATTCCAGTGTCATTCTATTCCCATTCCCTTTCAATTTACTTCCATTCCAATTCCAATCAATTACAATTCCATTCCATTCCCATGCCATTCTAATTCCAATTCCATTCCAATTTCATTCCAATTCCAATTCCATTTCATTACCATTCCATTCCAATTCTAATTCCATTTCAATTAAATTCCATTCCCATTATAATTCCATTCCATTCCAATTCCAATTCAACCCCAATCTAATTCCAATTCCATTTCATTCCAATTCCAATTCCATTCCATTCCAATTCCAATTCGAATTCCAATACCAATTAGATTTCCTTACCATTATAATTGCAATACCACTCCCTTTCAATTTTATTCCATTCTTATCCAATTCCATTCAGTTCCAATTCCAATTCCATTCCAATTACATGCCCATTCAATTGCAATTCTAGTACCATTCCATTCCAATTCCATTCCATTCTGTCTCTCTCTCTTTTTTTCTTTTTAAAATAAATGCAGGGTTTCACCATGTTCGTCAGGCTGGTCTTCAACTCCCGACCGCTGTGTTCCACCCACCTTGGCCTCCAAAGGGCTTGGATTACAGGCATGAGGCACCACATTTGGCCTGCAATTCCATTCTCTTTGCATTCCATTCTATTCCAGTTCCAGTCCATTCCATTTCCATTAAATTTTAATTCTACTCCATTCCAATTCTAATTGCATTTCATTCCATTTTCATTCCATTCCATTCCATTCCAATTCTACACCATTCCAATTCCAATTGCATTTCATTCCACTTCCGTTCCATTTCCTTCCAATTTGATTCCATTTTATTGCATACCAATTCCATTCCAATTCCATTTCCAATCCATTCCAATTCCATTCCCATTCCTTTCTGATTCCACCTCTATTCCATTCCAATTCCAATTCCATTCCATTCCTATCCCATTCTACTTTAATTCCAGTACATTCCAATTTAAATTCCATTCGGTTCCATTTGAATTCCCATCCATTCGAATTGCATTCCAATTCTAAGTCACATTTTAATTCCATTCACATTTCAGTCCATTATGATTCCAGTCCATTCCAATTCCAGTCCATTTCAATTCGAATTCCGTTCCCATTCCAATTCCATTCCATTCCATTCCACTTTCATTCCATTCCATTCCATTCCAATTCCATTCTTTTCCATTCCATTCCAATTCCATTCCATTCCTTTCCAGTTCCACTCCATTACCATATCCATTCCATTCCATTCCAATTTCAATCCTTTTCAATTGCATTTCATTCCAATTCCATACGCATTCAATTCCATACCAATTCCCATTACATTCCAATTCCAATATCATTCCATTCCAATTTCATTCCTTTCCATTCCAATTCCATTGCTTTAAATTCCATTCCAATTCCATTCCCATTTCATTGAAATTCCAATACCATTCTATTCCAATTCCATTCCATTCCATTCCATTCCAGTTCCACTCTATTCCAATATCAATTCCATTCCATTTTAATTTCATTCCCTTCCAATTCCATTCCATTTCATTCCGTTCCATTACATTCCAATTCCAATATCATTCCATTCCAATTTCATTCCTTTCCATTCCAATTCCATTGCTTTAAATTCCATTCCAATTCCATTCCCATTTCATTGAAATTCCAATACCATTCTATTCCAATTCCATTCCATTCCATTCCAGTTCCACTCTATTCCAATATCAATTCCATTCCATTTTAATTTCATTCCCTTCCAATTCCATTCCATTTCATTCCGTTCCATTCCATTCCATTCCAATGCCATTCCGTTCCATTCCATTCCGATTCTATTCCCATTTCCTTCAAATTCCAATACCATTACATTCCAATTCCATTCCATTCCATTCCAGTTCCACTCCATTCCAATAACAATTCCATTCCATTCCAATTTCTTTCCTTTCCAATTCCATTCCCTTCCAATTCCACTTCTATTCCATTCCAATTCCAAATAAAGTTCATTCCAATTCCATTCCAATTGCAATTCCCATTCGATTCCCATTCCAATTCCATTCCATTCCAATTTCATTCCTTTCCAATTCCATTCCATTCCAATTCCAACTAAAATTCATTCCAATTCCATTCGAATTCCAATTCCCATTCCATTCCCATTCCAATTCCATTCCATTCCATTGCAATTCCAACTCCATTCCAATTCTCTTCCAATTCGAATTCCAATTCCATTCCCATTCCATTACAATTCCCATTCCATTCCATTCCACTTTCATTCCATTCCCATTCCAATTTCAATTCCATTCCCATTCCATTAAAATTCCCATCGCATTGCATTGTGATTCCATCTGATCCCAATTCCATTCCCTTTCCAACTCTATTCCATTCCAATCCATTCCAATTCTAATTCCATTCCATTCCAATTCATATTCCCTTCCATTTCAATTCATTCAATTCCAATTCCATTCCATTCCCATTCCATTCCATTCCAATTTCAGTCCACTCCCATTCCAATTCCATTCCATTCATATTCCATTCCATTCCAATTCCAATTCCAATCCATTCTGATTCCAAATCCATCCCTATTCCTATTCCAATTTTATTACCATTCCCATTCCATTCCAATTACCATTCCATTCCATTTCAATTGATTCCATTTCAATTCCAATTCCATTTCATTCACATTCTTATTCCATTCTATTCACATTCCATTCCAATTCCAGGCCATACCCATTCCATTTCCATTCCATTCCTATTACGTTCCATTCTATTTCCATTCCATTTCAAATCCATTTCATTCCATTCAATTCCTTTCCTTTCCATTCCAATTACAATTCAATTCCCATTCCAATTCCCTTCCATTCCATTTCAATTCCATTCCATTCCCTTCTAATTCTATTTCAACTCCAGTCCATTCCAATTCCAGTCCATTCCAATCCAATTCGGTTCCATTCCATTCCATTTCTCAATCCATTTCAATTCCATTCCATTCTAATTCCAATTGCATTCCCACTCTAATACCATTCCGATTCCAATTCCGTTTCCATTCCAATTCCAATTCCATTTCCATTACGATTCCATTCCATTCCAATTCTAATTCCATTCTCATTCCATTCCAATTCACATTCCATTTCATTCCATTCCCATTCTAATTCTATTCCATTCCCGTTCCAATTCTATTCCAATTCCATTCCATTCCAATTCCACTTCCATTCCATTCCAATTCCAATTCCAATTCCATTCCCATTCCAATTACATTCAATTCCTTTGCACCTCCATTTCCCTTCCCATTCCATTCCAATTCCAATTCCATTCTATTCCAATTACATTCATTTCCCATTCCAATTCAAATTGCATTCCCATTCCATTCCAATTCCCATTCCATTGCATTCTGATTCCACCCCTTCCCAATTCCATTCCCTTTCCAATTCTATTCCATTCCCATCCATTCCAATTCCCATTCCATTCCAATTCACATTCCCTTCGACTTCAATTCATTCAATTCCAATTCCAATTCCATTCCATTCCCATGCCATTCCCTTCCAATTTCAGTCCATTCCCACTCCAATTCCATTCCGTTCGTATTCCATTCCATTCCAATTCCAATCAATTCTGATCCCAAATCCATCCCCATTCCAATTCCAATTTTATTCCCATTCCCATTCCATTCCAATTAATATTCCATTCCAATTGACATTCCATTCCATTTCACTTCCACTTCCATTCCACTCCCATTCTCATTCCATTCCATTCCAATTCCATTCCATTCCCATTCCATATCCATTACATTCCTATTCCATTCCATTCCAATTCCATTCCATTTCAAATTCATTCCAATCCTTCAATTCCATTCCATTCCAATTACAATTCCATTCCCATTCCTATTCCCTTCCATTCCAATTCCACCCCATTTCAATTCCATTCTATTCCCTTCCAATTCCATTCCAACTCCAGTCCATTCCAATTCCAGTCCATTCCAATCCAATTCCATTCCATTCAATTCCAATTCTCATTCCCTTCAAATTCTATTCCATTCCAACTCCAATTCCATTCCAACTCCAATTCCATTCCCATTCCAGTCCCACTCCATTAGTATTGCATTCCATTCCAATTCCAATTCCAATCCATTCTGATTCCAAATCTATCCTCATTCCAATTCCAATTTTATTCCCATTCCCATTCCATTCCAATTAACATTCCATTCCAATTGACATTCCATTCCATTTCACTTCCAGTTCCATTCCATTCCCAATCCCATTCGATTCCATGCTCATTCCATTTCAATTTCATTCCATTCCCATTCCATTCCTATTCCATTCCATTCCAATTCCATTCCATTTCAATTCCATTCCATTCCTTCAATTCCATTCCATTCCAATTACAATTCCATTCCCATTCCTATTCCCTTCCATTCCAATTCCACCCCATTTCAATTCCATTCCATTCCCTTCCAATTCCATTCCAACTCCTGTCCATTCCAATTGCAGTCCATTCCAATCCAATTCCATTCCATTCCATTCCAATTCTCATTCCATTCAAATTCTATTCCATTCCAATTCCATTTCCATTCCAATTCCAATTCCATTCCAGTTCCAATTCCATTCCCATACCGTTGGAATTCCTATTTCATTCCATCACAATTTCAATTCCATTCCATTCCAATTCCATTCCCATTACTTTCCAATTCCCATTTCACTCCATTCCCATTCCATTCCAATTCTAATTCCATTCCAATTCCAGTCCATTCTCTTTCCATTCCATTCCAATTCCAATTCCATTCCATTCTGATTCCATTCCATGCCAATTCCATTCCATTCCAATTCTATTCCATACCAGTTACGTTCAAATTCCATGCCCATTATCATTCCCATTCCATTCCATTCGATTGCTATTCCAATTTCATTCCCATTCTATCCCAATTCCAATTCCATTCCATTCCCATTCCCTTTTAATTCTCATTCAATTCCAATTCCAGTCCATTCCCTAGCCATTCTATTCCAATACCAATACCAATCCATTCCAATTCCATTCCACTCCAATTCCAATTCCATTCCATTCAAATTCCAATTCCATTCCATTCCAATTCCAATTCCAATATCATTCCATTCCAATTCCATTCCATTTGAATTCCCTTCCATTCCATTCCAATTCCCCTTCATTCCATTCCATTTCCATTTCTTTCCATTCTATTCATTTTATTCCCACTCCATTCAAATTCCAATACCATTCCATTCTAATTCCATTCCATTCCATTCCAGTTACACACTATTCCACTATCAATTCCATTCCATTCCAATTTCATTCCATTCCATTCAAATTCCATACCCATTCCATTCAAATTCCAATACCATTCCATTCCAATTCCATTCCATTTGAACTCTATTCCAATTCCAAATCCATTCCATTTGAACTCTATTCCAATTCCAATTCCATTCCATTTCAATTTCATTACATTTCATTCCATTTCAATTCCATTCCACTCCAATTCCATTCCCATTCCATTCCAATTCCAATTCCAATCTGTTTCAATATCATTCCACTGCAATTACAATTTCATTTCATTGAAATTACAATTCCATTCCATTCTATTCCAATGCCATTCCGTTCCATTCCATTCCAATTATATTCTCATTTCATTCAAATTCCAATACCATTCCATTCCAATTCCATTCCATTCCAATTCCATTCCATTCCATTTCAGTTCCACTCCATTCCAATAATAATTCCATTCCATTCCAATTTCACTCATTCCAATTCCATTCCATTCCAATTCCTCTTCCATTCCAATGCCAAATAAAATCCATTCCAATTCCATTCCAATTACAATTCCATTCCCATTCCAATTCCATTCCATGCCATTGAAATTCCAATTCTATTCCAATTGGAATTACAATTCCATTCCCATTCCATTCCAATTTCAATTTCATTCCATTCCAATTCCTTTCCATTCCCATTCCCATTCCAATTCCATTCCCATTCCATTCCAATTCCCATTTGATTGCATTCTGATTCCATCTCTTCCCAATTCTATTCTTTTTCTAATTCTTTTCCATTCCCATCCATTCCAATTCTCATTCCATTCCCATTCCATTCCAATTCACATTCCCTTCCATTTCAATTCAATTCCAATTCAATCCATTCCAATTTCAGTCCATTCCCATTCCGATTCCAATTCCAATCCTTTCTGATTCCAATTCCATCCCCATTCCTATTCCAATTCCATTCCAGTTATCATTACATTCCAATTCACATTCCATTCCATTTCAATTCAATTTGAATTGCAATTCCATTCCATTCCCCTTCCCATTCCATTCCATTCCAATTTCATGTTATTCCCATTCCAATTCCAGGACATTCCCATTCCAATGCAATTCCATTCCCATTCACTTTCAATTTAATTCCATTCCAATTCAAATCAATTCCAATTCCAGTCCATTCCCATGCCATTCTAATTTCATTCCAATCCAATTCCATTTCATTTCCATTCCACTCCAATTCTAATTCCATTCCAATTCCAGTTCATTCCCATTCCAATTCCATTCCATTTCAATTCCATTTCCATTTCATTCCAATTCCAATTCCATTCCATTCCATTCCAATTCCAATACCAGTTATATTTCATTACCATTCCAATTGCAACACGATTCCCTTCCAATTTTATTCCATTCTGTTCCAATTCCATTCAGTTCCAATTTTAATTTCATTCCGATTACATGCCCATTCCATTGCAATTCTAGTACCATTCCATTCCAATTCTATTCCATTCTGTCTCTCTCCCTTTTTCTCTTTTTTAAATAAAAGCAGGGTTTCACCATGTTGGTCAGGCTGGTGTTGAACTCCCTACCCCGGTGTTCCATCCACCTTGGCCTCCAAAGTGCTTGGATTACAGGCATGAGGCACCACATTTGGCCTCAATTTCCATTCTCTTTGCATTCCATTCTATTCCAATTCCACTCCATTCCATTTCCATTCCATTCCAATTCTACTCCAATCCAATTCCAATTGCATTCCATTCCATTTTCATTCCATTCCATTCCCATTCTACTCCATTCCAATTCCAATTGCATTCCATTCCAATTCCATTCCATTTCATTCCAATTTGATTCCATTTCATTCCATTCCAATTCCATTTCCAATCCATTCCAATTCCATTCCCATTTCATTCTAATTCCACTCCATTCCATTCCAATTCCAATTCCACTCCATTCCTATCCCATTCCGTTTTCATTCCAGTCCATTCCAATTTCAATTCCATTTCGTTCCATTTGAATTCCCATCCAATCGAATTGCATTCCAATTCTAAGTCACATTTTAATTCCATTCACATTTCAGTCCATTCCGTTTCCAGTCCATGCCAATTGCAGTCCATTCCAATTCCATTCCATTCCATTCCAATTCCATTTCCTTCCTTTCCAATTCCATTCCTTTCCATTCCATTCCAATTCCATTCCCATTCCAATTCCATTCCATTCCATTCCAATTCCATTTCCTTCCTTTCCAATTCCATTCCTTTCCATTCCATTCCAATTCTATTCCCATTCCATTCAAATTACAATACCATTCCATTCCATTCCAGTTTCACTCCATTCCAATATCTATTCCATTCCATTCCAATTTCAATCCATTCCAATTGCATTCCATTCCAATTCCATTCACATTCCATTCCATTCCAATCCCCATTCCATTACAATTCCAATATCATTTCATTCTAATTCCATTCCATTCCATTCCAATTCCATTGCCTTCCATTCCATTCCAATTCCATTCCCATTTCATTCAAATTCCAATACCATTCCATTCCAATTCCATTCCATTGCAGTTCCATGCCATTCCAGTATCAATTCCTTTCCATTCCAATTTCATTTCATTTCAATTATATTCCATTCCAATTCCTCTCCCATTCCATTCCAATTCCAATTCCATTCCCATTCCAATTCCATCCAATTTCATAACAATTCCAATTCCATTCCAATTTCAATTCCAATTCCATTCCCATTCCATTCCAATTCCAATTGAATTGCATTCCCATTCCATTCCATTCCCTTTGTAATTCTATTCCATTCCCATCAATTCCAATTCCCATTCCATTCCATTCCATTCCATTCCAATTCACATTCCATTCCATTTCAATTCATTCCATTCCAATTCCAATTCCAATCCATTTCAATTACATTCCACTCCAATTCCAATTCCATTTCATTCAAATTCCAATTCCACTTCCATTCCATACCATTTTCAATATAATTCCATTCCAATTCCTTTCCATTCCATTTCAATTCCATTCCTTTCCATTTCATTCTAATTCCATTAGCATTTCATTCAAATTCCGATACCATTCCATTCCAATTCCATTCCATTCCATTCCAGTTCCACTCCATTCCAATATCAATTCCATGCCATTCCAATTTGATTCCATTCCAATTCCATTCTATTCCAATTTCTCTCCCATTCCATTACAATTTCAATTCCAATCCATTCCAATTCCATTTCAATTCCAATTCCAGTTACATTCCCATTTTAATTCCATTCCAATCCATTGCAATTCCAATTCCATTCTCATTCCATTCCAATTCCAATTTCAATTCCGTTCCCATTCCATTCCGATTCCAATTCCATTCCATTCCAATTAAATTCCATTTCGAATCCAATTCCAATTCCATTCCAATTCCAATTCCATTCCATTCCCTTTCCAATATTATTCCATTCCCATCCATTCCAATTCCCATTCCATTCCAGGTCACATTCCATTCCTTTTCAATTCATTCCAATCCCATTCCCATTCCCATTCCATTCCATTCCCATTCCATTCCAATTCCAGTCCATTACCATTCCAATTCCATTCCATTTCAAATACATTCCATTCCTTTCAATTCCATTCCATTCCAATTACAATTCCATTCCCATTCCACTTCCGTTCCATTCCAATTTCATTCCATTTCAATTCATTTCCATTGACTTCCAATTCCATTCCAACTCCAGTCCATTCCAATTCCTTTCCATTCGAATCCAATTCCATTCCATTCCCTTCCATTTCTCTTTCCATTCCCATTCTATTCCATTCCAATTCCAATTCCATTCCAACTCCGATTCCATTCCTATTCCAATTCCATTTCCATTCCAATTCCAATTCCATTCCAACTCCAGTTCATTCCAATTGTAGTCCATTCCAATCCAATTCCATTCCATTACATTCCGATTCTCATTCCATTTTAATTCTATTCCATTCCAATTCCAATTCCATTCCCATGCCTTTCCAATTCCCATTTTATTCCAACACAATTTCAGTTCCATTCCATTCCAATTCCATTCCCATTACATTCCAATTCCCATTTCACTCCATTCCCATTCCACTCCAATTCTAATTCCATTCAAATTCCAGTCCATTCTCATTCCATTCCATTCCAATTTCAATTCCATTCCATTCTTATTTCATCTCATCCCAATTCCATTCCATTCAAATTCTATGCCATTCCAATTAAGTTCAAATTTCATACCCATTCCCATTCCATTTCATTCAATTGCTATTCCAATTTAATTCCCATTCTATCACATTTCCAATTTCCATTCCCTTCCAATTCTAATTCCATTCCAATTCCAGTCCATTCCCATGCCATTCCATTTCAATTCCAATACCAATCCATTCCAGTTCCATTCCACTCCAATTCCATTCCATTTCATTCAAATTCCAGTTCCATTCCATTCCATTCGAATTCCAATATCATTCCATTTCATTCCAATTCCATTCCATTCCATTTCAATTCCATTCCTTTCCATCCTATTCAAGTTTTATTCCCACTCCGTTTAAATTTCAATACCATTCCATTCTAATTCCATTCCATTCCATTCCATTTCCACTCTATTCCAATATCAATTGCATTCCATTCCAATTTCATTCCATTCCATTCAAATTCCATTCCCATTCCTTTCAAATTCCATTCCATTCCATTTGAACTCTATTCCAATTCCAATTCCATTCCATTTCAATTTCACTACATTTCACTTCATTTCAATTCCATTCCACTCCAATTCCATTCCCATTCCATTCCAATTCCAATTCCAATCCATTTGAATAATATTCCACTGCAATTCCAATTCCATTTCATTCCAATTCCAATTCCAATTCCATTCCATTCCAATTCCAATATCATGGCATTCCAATTCCATTCCATTTCATTCCGTTCCATTCCATTCCATTCCATTCCAATTCTATTCCCATTTCATTCAAATTCCAATACCATTACATTCCAATTCCATTACATTCCATTCCAGTTCCACTCCATTCCAATAAAAATTCCATTCCATTCCAATTTCATTCCTTTCCAATTCCATTCCATTCCAATTCCACTTCTATTCCATTCCAATTTCAAATAAAATTCATTCCAATTCAATTCCAATTCCAATTCCCATTCCATTTCCATTCCAATTTTATTTCATTCCGGTGCAATTCCAACTCCATTCCAAGTCCATTCCAATTCGAATTCCAATTCCATTCCAATTCCAATTCCATTCCATTACAATTCCATTCCATTCCCATTCCAATTACAATTCCATTCCCATTCCATTAAAATTCCTATTTCATTGCATTGTGATTCCATCCCATCCCAATTCCATTCTCTTTCCATCTCTATTACATTCCCATCCATTCCAATTCCCATTCCATTCCATTTCACATTCCCTTCCATTTCACTTCATTCAATTCCAATTCCAATTCCAATTCCATTCCATTTCCATTCCATTCCTTTGCAATTTGTGTCCATTCCCTTTCCAATTCCATTCCATTCATATTCTATTCCATTCCAATTCCAATTCCAATCCATTCTGATTCCAAATCCATCCCCATTCCTATTCCAATTTTATTCCCATTCCCATTCCATTCCAATTACCATTCCATTCCAATTTGCGTTCCATTCCATTTCAATTCCAATTCCATTTCATTTGCATTCTCATCTCATTCCATTCACATTCCATTTCAATTCCAGGCCATACTCATTCCATTTCCATTCCATTGCTATTCCATTCCATTCCAATTCCATTCCATTTCAGATCCATTCCATTCCATTCAATTCCTTTCCATTCCAATTACAATTCAATTCCCATTCCAAATCCCTTCCATTCCAATTCCATTCCTTTTCATTTCCATTCCATTCCCTTCCAATTCCATTCCAACTCCAGTCCATTCCAATTCCAGTGCATTCCAATCCAATTCCTTTCCATTTCATTCCATTTCTCATTCCATTTCAATTCTATTCCATTCCAATTCCAATTGCCTTCCCACTCTAATTCCATTCCGATTCCAATTCCGTTTCCATTCCAATTCCAATTCAATTTCTGTTACGATTCCATTCCATTCCATTCCAATTCCAATTCCATTCCCATTCCATTCCAATTCCATTCTCATTCCATTCCAATTCACATTCTATTCGATTCCATTCCCATTCTAATTCTATTCCATTCCCGTTCCAATTCTATTCCAATTCCATTCCATTCCAATTCCACTTCCATTCCATTCCAATTCCAAATAAAATCCATTCTAATTCCATTCCAATTCCAATTCCATTCCCATTCCAATTCCATTCCATTCCATTGCACTTCCAATTCCATTCCCATTTCATTCCAATTCCAATTCCATTCTATTCCAATGCCATTCCATTCACATTCCAATTCCAATTGCATTCCCATTCCATTCCAATTCTCATTCCATTGCATTCTGATTCCATCCCTTCCCAATTCCATTCCCTTTCCAATTCTATTCCATTCCCATCCATTCCAATTCCCATTCCATTCCATTCCAATTCACATTCCCTTCGATTTCAATTGATTCAATTCCAATTCCAATTCCATTCCATTCCCATGCCATTCCATTCCAATTTCTGTTCATTCTCATTACAATTCCATTCCATTCGTATTCCATTCCATTCCAATTCCAATTCCAATCCATTGGTTCCAAATCCATCCCCATTCCAATTACAATTTTATTCCCATTTCCATTCCATTCCAATTAACTTTCCATTCCAATTGACATTCCATTCCATTTCACTTCCAGTTCCATTACATTCCCATTCCCATTCCATTCCATTCCCATTCCATTCCAATTCCATTCCATTCCCATTCCATTCATATTCCATTCCATTCCAATTCCATTCCATTTCAAATACCTTCCATTCCCTCAATTCCATTCGATTCCAATTACAATTCCATCCCCATTCCTATTCCCTTCCATTCTAATTCCACCCCATTTCAATTCCATTCCATTCCCTTCCAATTCCATTCCAGTTCCAGTCCATTCCAATTCCAGTTCATTCCAATCCAATTCCATTCTATTCCATTCCAATTCTCGTTCCCTTCAAATTATATTCCATTCCAATTCCAATTCCATTCCAACTCCAATTAAATTCCCATTCCAATTCCATTTCATTCATATTCCATTACATTCCAATTCCAATTCCAATCCATTCTAATTCCAAATCCATCCCCATTCCAATTCCAATTTTATTCCCATTCCCATTCCATTTCAATTAACATTCCATTCCAACTGACATTCCATTCCATTTCACTTCAATTTCCATTCCATTCCCATTCCATTCCATTCCCATTCCATTCCAATTCCATTCCATTCCCATTCCATTTCCATTCCATTCCTATTCCATTCCATTCCATTCCAATTCCATTCCATTTCAAATCCATTCCAGTCCTTCAATTCCATTCCATTCCCATTACAATTTTCTTTTCATTCCTGTTCCCTTCTATTCCAATTCCACCCCATTTCAATTCCATTCCATTACCTTCCAATTCCATTCCAAATCTCGTCCATTCCAACTGCAGTCCATTCCAATCCGATTCCATTCCATTCCATTCCTATTCTCATTCCATTCAAATTCTATTCCATTCCAATTCCAATTCCATTTCAACTCCAATTCCATACCCATTCCAATTCCATTTCCATTCCAATTACAATTCCATTCCAATTCCAATTCCATTCCCATGCCGTTATAATTCCCATTTCATTCCATCACAATTTCAATTCCATTCCATTCCAATTCCATTCCCATAACTTTCCAATTCCCATTTCCCTCCATTCCCATTCCATTCCAATCCTAATTCCATTCCAATTCCAGTCCATTCTCTTTCCATTCCATTCCAATTCCAATTCCATTCCATTCTGATTCCATTCCATGCTAATTCCATTCCATTCCAATTCTATTCCATACCAATTATGTTCAAATTCCATACCCATTCCCATTCCCATTCCATTCCATTCAATTGCTATTCCAATTCGATTCCCATTCTATCCCAATTCCAACTCCATTCCATTCACATTCCCTTCCAATTCTCATTCAATTCCAACTCCAGTCCATTCCCATGCCATTCCATTCCAATGCCAATACCAATCCATTCCAATTCCATTCCACTCCAATTCCAATTCCATTCCATTCCAATTCCAATTCCAATATCATTCCATTCCAATTCCATTCCATTCCAATTCCATTCCATTCCATTTCAATTCCCCTTCATTCCATTCCATTTCCATTTCTTTCCATTCTATTCGTTTTATTCCCACTCCATTCAAATTCCAATACCATTCCATTCTAATTCCATTCCATTCCATTCCAGTTACACTCTATTCCACTATCAATTCCATTCCATTCCAATTTTATTCCATTCCATTCAAATTCCATACCCATTCCATTCAAATTCCAATACCATTCCATTCCAATTCTATTCCATTCCATTTGAACTCTATTCCAATTCTAATTCCATTGCATTTCAATTTCATTATATTTCATTCCATTTCAATTCCATTCCATGCAAATTCCGTTCCCATTCCATTCCAATTCCAATCCATTTCAATAACATTCCACTGCAATTCCAATTTCATTTCATTGAAATTACAATTCCATTCCAATCCATTCCATTCCAATGCCATTCCATTCCATTCCATTCCAATTCTATTCTCATTTCATTCAAATTCCAATACCATTCTGTTCCAACTCCATTCCATTCCATCCCAGTTCCTCTCCATTCCAATAACAATTCCATTCCATTCCAATTTCACTCCATTCCCTTTCCATTCCATTGCAGTTCCTCTTACATTGCATTCAAATTCCAAATAAAATCGATTCCAATTACAATTCCATTCCCATTCCAATTCCACTCCATGCCATTGCAATTCCAATTGTATCCCAATTCGAATTACAATTCCATTCCCACTCCATTCCAATTCCAATTCCATTCCATTCCAATTCCTTTCCATTCCCATTCCAATTCCATTCCCATTCTATTCTATTTCTCATGTGATTGCATTCTGATTCCATCTCTTCCGAATTCCATTCCCTTTCTAATTCTATTCCATTCCCATCCATTCCAATTCCAATTCCATTCCATTCCCATTCCATTCCAATTTCAGTCCATTCCCATTCCAATTCCATTCCATTCCTATTCCATTCCATTCCAATTCCAATTCCAATCCATTGTGATTCCCAATCCATCCCCATTCCTATTCCAATTTTATTTCCATTCCCATTCCATTCCAATTACCATTCCATTCCATTTCACATTCCATTCCATTTCAATTCATTCCATTTCAATTCCAATTCCATTTCATTCCCATTCTCATTCCATTCCATTCAAATTCCAGGCCATACCCATTCCATTTCGATTCCATTCCTATTCCATTCCATTCCAATTCTACTCCATTTCAAATCCATTCCATTCCATTCAATTCCTTTCCATTCTAATTACAATTCAATTCCCATTCCAATTCCCTTCCATTTCAATTCCATTCCATTTCAATTCCATTCCATTCCCTTCCAATTCCATTCCAACTGCAGTCCATTCCAATCCAATTCCGTTCCATTCCATTCCAATTCTCATTCCATTTCAATTCTATTCCATTCCAATTCCAATTCCATTTCCATTCCAATTCCAATTCCATTCCCATTCTAATTCCATTCCATTCCATTCCATTCCAATTCCTATTCCATTCCAATTCACATTCCATTCCATTCCATTCCCTTTTCAATTGTATTCCATTCCCTTTCCAATTCTATTCCATTTCCATCCATTCCAATTCCCATTCCATTACTTTCCCATTCCATTCCATTTCACATTCCATTCTATTTCAATTCATTCCATTCGAATTCAATTTCCAATTCCATTCTATTGCCATTCGATTCCATTCCAATTTCAGTCCATTCCCATTCCAATTACAATTCCAATACATTCTGATTCCTATTCCATTCCAATTCCTATTCCAATTTCATTCTCATTCTCATTCCATTCCAGTTACCTTTCCATTCCAATTAACACTCCATTGCATTTCAATACATTCTATTTGAATTCCAATTCCATTCCATTCCCCTTCTCATTCCATTCCATTCCATTCCAATTCCAGGCTATTCCCATTTCAATTCCAGGACATTCCTGTTCCAATGCCATTCCATTCCCATTCACTTTCAATTTAATTCCATTCCAATTCCAATCAATTCCAATTCCATTCTATTCCCATGCCAATCTAATTCCAATTCCATTCCAATTTCATTCCAAATCCAATTCCATTTCATTACCATTCCACTCCAATTCTAATTCCATTCCAATTCCAGTCCATTCCCATTACAATTCCATTCCTTTCCAATTCCAATTCCACCTCATTCCAATTCCAATTCCATTTCATTCCAATTCCAATTCCATTCCATTCCATTCCATTCCAATTCCAGTTCCAATTCCAATTCCAATAACAATTATATTTTATTACCATTCCAATTGCAACACCATTCTCTTCCAGTTTTATTCCATTCTTATCCAATTCCATTCAGTTCCAATTCCAATTTCATTCCAATTACTTGCCCATTCCATTGCAATTCTAGTACCATTCCATTCCAATTCTATTCCATTCTGTCTCCTCTCTTTTTTTCTTTTTTAAATTAAAGCAGGGTTTCACCATGTTGGTCAGGCTGGTCTTGAACTCCCGACCCCGGTTTTCCACACACCTTGGCCTCCAATGTACTTGGATTACAAGCATCAGGCACCACATTCCGCCTCTATTTCCATTCTCTTTGCATTTCATTCTATTCCAATTCCACTCCATTCCATTTCCATTCCATTCCAATTCCAATTGCATTCCATTCCATTTTCATTCCATTCCATTCCAATTCTACTCCATTCGAATTCCAATTGCATTCCATTCCACTTCCGTTCCATTTCCTTCCAATTTGATTCCATTTCATTGCATTCCAATTCCATTCCCAATCCGTTCCAATTCCATTCCCATTCCTTTCTGATTCCACCTCTCTTCCATTCCAATTCCAATTCCTTTCCATTCCTATCCCATTCCACTTTCATTCCAGTCCATTCCAATTTCAATTCCATTTCGTTCCTTTTGAATTCCCATCCATTCGAATTGCATTCCAATTCTAAGTCACATTTTAATTCCATTCACATTTCAGTCCATTCCAATTCCAGTCCATTCCAATTGCAGTCCATTCCAATTCCAATTCCATTCCCATTCCAATTCCATTCCAATTCCATTTCCTTCCTTTCCAATTCCATTCCTTTCCATTCCTATTCCATTTCCATTCCAATTCCAATTTCATTCCAACCTTAGTCCATTCCAATTGCATTCCATTCCAATCCAATTCCACTCCATTCAATTCCGATTCTCATTCCATTTTAATTCTATTCCATTCCAATTCCAATTCTATTCCATCTCCAATCTCCATTCTCATTCCAATTCCATTTCCATTCCAAATCCAATTCCACTCCAATTCCAATTCCATTCCCATGCCTTTCCAATTCCCATTTCATTCCAACAAAATTTCAGTTTCATTCCATTCCAATTTCATTCCCATTACATTTCAATTCCCATTTCACTCCATTCCCATTCCACTCCAATTCTAATTCCATTCCAATTCCAGTCCGTTCTCATTCCATTCCATTCCAATTCCATTCCATTCTTATTCCATCCCATCTGAATTCCATTCCATACAAATTCTATTCCATTTCAATTATGTTCAAATTTCATACCCATTCCCATTCCATTCCATTCAATTGCTATTCCAATTTGATTCCCATTCTATCACACTTCCAATTCCATTC
>PVKP010035184.1:0-23533 GCA_004027715.1 Plecturocebus donacophilus | reverse complement strand
TTTTTTTTTTTTTCTTTTTTGCCCAGGCTGGAGCACAGTGGTATGATCGTAGCTCACTCTAACCTCAAATTCCTGGGCTTAAATAATCTTCTTGTCTCAGCCTCCTGAGTAGCTGAGACTACAGGCACACGCCAGCACACCTGACTAACTTCTAAAGTTTTTGTAAAGGCAAAGTCTCACTATGTTACCTAGGCTGGTCTCAATCTCCTGGCTTCAAACAATCCTCCTGCCCCTCAAAGCACTGGGATTATAGACATGAGCCACTGCACCTGGACTGACATAATTTATTCTTTAGAAACAAGTCTCTAGGTCCACTCTACACTAGAAGGGAAGGAATTACACAAAGGAATGAATACTCAAAGACAGGGATTATTGAGAGCCATGTCAAAGATTCCTCCCACACAAAGGCTTCAGGATCAGAGCCTCTCCCCTAAGGCCTGGAATATAAGAGTATTTGCGATACTCATTCATGCATTTTTCAACAAATATTTAATGAGTGTCTACTATGGACCAAACATTATTCTAAATGCTAAGTGAACAAAGGCAGAATTGAACAAAACATACAAAAATCCTTGTCTTCATAAAGCTCATATTCTAATGGAAGGAGAACAACAGTAAATGGGATGACTAGTGTGTCGGATGGTGGGATAACAGCTGTGGAGGTGGGATAACAGCTATAGAGAAGGCAAAACAGGAAAGGAAATGCTGGGGAAGGGGTGGGGGCACAAGGTGAAATCAATAGCACATAGGGAAGGCCCCAGTGAGAAGGTGACATTTGAGCAAAATCATGAAAGAGGTCAAGAAGCAATCACATGGCTGTCTGGGGGAAGAGCATTCAGACAGAAGCTGCAGGTATGAAGGTCCTGAGACAGGAGAATGAAGCTAGGGGACTGGAGTGGAGTGACAGAGTAGTAGGAATAAGCTAACAGAGGTGTCATGAGTATATCACGTAAGGCCTCACAGGCATTAGTAAGGGCTTTGGTTTTTATGCCAAATGAGATGGAGAGCTACTAGGTGGCGGGGCTGGGACATCAGAGTGATATAAACCATTTTATAGCTTAACAGGTCTCCTCTTGACTATGGGCTGGAAAACAAATTTTAGTGGGGTGGCAAGGGCAAAAAGCAGGAATTCAGTGAGGAGGCTGCAGCTCTACTCTAGATAAGAGCCAATGATGACTTAACCCAGCGCAGCAGCACACGAGGCGGGTAGGTTGGCTTCTGGATACATTTAGAAATACAGCCCAAGGATTTTCTGATGAGTTAGATGTGGAGTGTAAAGAAACAAAGAAATCAGAAATAGTCCTGAGGTTTTGGTCCTAGTGACCAGAAGAATAGAATTGAAGATTCGTTTAATTCTAAACGAAGACCAAGAGCTCAGTTTTGGAAGTGGCAGAAAATCAGGGTGATCATTAGATCAAAGTCAGAACCTCTGAAAGCCCCAGCTCTGGATCTGGGTGATAGAGCATGGCTCACACAGCACAATCGAGCCTTGGTTTCTTCACTGTACCAGCAGATTCCCAATACCTCCTAAGTCCCACATTTAGCCAGCAGCCCACACCTGTGCAGTGAGACTCTCAGCTTTACGTTATGTGTGCATATCATATTACTGTACAATAACTCAAGTCTTGCTGTATAGGCAAATCATAAAACTATTCCAACAGGACAGATTACTTGAAACCAGCATTTAATGCGCAGCTACTACATGCCAGGCACTATCCAACACACTGCTCCTGTGTTACCCATATGTATGCACAGGTACTGGGTGTCATAGCATCTCTAGCCATCAGAGGCTGTGGCTTTCAGGCTCCTTGGCAGTAGGCCATGGTCATCTTTCCCATGTGTGCCTGTGTGTCTCTGCATTAAGATTTGCAGAAATGAGGGCCATGTCTGAGACTTTGTTCATTACTGCAGTTATTCTAAGCAAGACAGTCTCTCCCTGTGTACTTTCAGTGATGGGAACCTCACTACCCCATAAGGCCACCCCCACCAATGTTATAGATAGTTCTCAGAACTAGCTGCAGTTCTGAGAACTAGCTTTTATTATCAGCCAAAATCAAACCCTATAGTTTCTATTCACTTGCTCCAGTTCACCTTCCAGAGCCACCAGAGAAAATTTCCCCTGCCTTCCAAATCACAAGCTTTCAGAGAGTTGAGAGCAGCTCTTCAATCTTCATTTGACGCTGATGACAATAGAGCCAGCTAAAATCTGAGTCACATGCTGTGAATCAGACTTGGTAAAAGTGTTTTCACAAACATGATCCCATTCACCATCCATAATCACCGAAGATTAACTATGAATTATCATTTAGCTATCAATACTAAATGGAAGAACGAATGGGAAAACCCTTGGAAAATTTTGTGATAATTTCACTCTGTATCACTGTTCTCATTCTGCAGATGAGAACACAAGTGACTCAGGGATGCTAAGTCACTTCAAGACCACCTTTATGTAACTAGTATTAAAAGATAATCTTCAAAACATAATAAAATCATGACTCATACAGATATAAAACAAATATGTGTTAAAGATTTTATCATCCATGAGTTATCAAAGATCTTATCAGTGGATTTCTATCATTCATCAATGAAGACTGGGAAGATTCTACAAGTAGTTTAAAAGAGAGAAACCCCAAAGAGCAGCCGCATCTAACAGAAATATTTAAATGGGTATACAAATGGATGTAAAACATTTTTGAGGGGGAAGGTTGGGTGGCTCAGTTGAACCTCTACTGGACAGGACAGAATGTGCCTATCTGTCAGGGATCTATAACTTATAAAGCTGTAAGACAGATTCCATAAAATCAAAATTGGGTACCCTGGAGGGATTATCCCTGGAGTCTAGATGTAGACAATCACTGTTTTCCACTGAAGCACCATTTTTTCCCATACCCTAGCACAGCTGGGATTTGAACATAGTTCTTTATAACTCTTTGCCCTCTAAGAAAATCTGTTTAAAACATTCACTGACTTTTTCTCAGGCCCAATCATAATATGCACAGGCCTTCAGTAGCTGGCAACATGTGAGAAGGAGCAGAGGCGCTGAAGAAGAAAGAGTTTGGCAAGGACAGTTAAGTTCCTGCCTCTCTGCATTTTTCCATGTCAGTAATAGCCTTTCCCTTCCTCTCTTCCCCAGCCTCTTTCTCACTTAATAAGGAGTTGTGCAGGGTATTTCTAGCCTAACTCCCTCCCCCAAGGCTTGCTAGAGAGTGCTCCATTGTGCAATGAAAGAAGGTAAGGGGTTATGCGTGTTTTTCGGTTTTATCGAAAGCCTATAGTATTTCAATAGTCTCTTTGTTCTCTTTCTCAGTAGTTCCTGTGTCTTAAGAAATTACAAATTTTCATTCTTCCTATGGCATTAGTAGTTTGGAATAAAAAAAGGAAGGAAAGAAAAGAAACCAATTAAAAAATAAAGTTCTTAGGCTTAAGAACGGCATTTATAATAACTTCACAGGTCTAACCTGCACTTACTGCAGGCAGTTTAAACAGAAGTTTCCTTGAGAGGTGAGCAATAAAGAAGCCATTTAGTACTTGATCTCCAGAGAGGCTTTTATCAACTTGCTTGCCCCCTTAACCATCACTGGTTTCTGTATAATCCATAGAAAGACAAGACAAACCAACCAACTTGCTCACATTTGCATGGGTCAGACCTCTTACTAAATGAGTTTTCCCCAAATGGCAATGCTTAGCATACTCTGATGGCAGATGCTTAAATATTTCATCAATTTCAATGGGATGTCAATTTCCCCTGCCAAGCAAGGTGGCCTTCCAGGCTAATCTGGGGCAAGGGAGGGGAGCCAATTCCAAAGTAGAGTGTGATTCTGAATACATACGGCTTTAATTCCAGGTTTACTCATCTCTATCCTGCCATCTCAGCCCATGCTTCTACCAACACTGGCTCAGAAGCTGGAAAAGATGGAGATTCTATTTCTGTTGGACTGAGAGATGGAACTTGTCTATCTTCCCCCCTCCTCTCTTGTCCTTTTCCTTTCCTTCTTGAGGGCAGGACCTGTCTTGTTAACCTCTGTATCCACTGTCTTATTCAGTACCTGGCTCATAGTTGGATAGTTAGTGCTGAGACAATGTCTGTTCGGTCAAATTGAACTAAACCCATTGTTTTGTCTTTTTCATTCCTTCATGTAATATTTACCTAATACTTACTAGGCTCCAGGTTCTTAGCTAAGAGCTGGGGGCCATGGCAGTGACTCAAATAAGGATTTTGCCTTCAAAGGGCTTACATCTTAATACGAAAAAAAAGAGACACTAAAAAATGAGCAAATAAATTATATTATTAATAATAATAGCATTTCATGTACAAATAAGGGCTTAGAAGTAAAAAGGTAAAGTGATGGAATGGTAGTTTTGACAAAAAACTGAAGTCACTTGAATTGTCTATCCAATAAATAGATAAATGAATACAATCTTATCCATTCAGAGAGTACCTGTTGGACAGAAAGATGATCTTCCCCCTCAGCACCACTCTTCTGTCACTGACTGGCAGCAGTGGATAAGAGTAGTCTAGCATTTATTGAGTGTCTAGTGTGTGTCAGCCATGGTGCCAGGCTTTTAATATATAATATCTGATTTAATCTTTAAAATATAATCTTCCCAGGAGATAGTCCTTATTACTTTAGTTCTACCAGTGTGAATACAGACTCAAAGTTGTTAAAGTGCCTTATCTGACATCACCTATCTATATTGCCTGATATCCCCACCTATGGTGGAGCCAAGGTTTAAATACAGTTTCCTCTACCTCTAAAATGCATATTTTGTGAGTTATACTTTACCAGCTCTGGACCTGAGGCATTATGCCAGATATTTTGGGGGATATAAAATGTTCAGATAGCAGCCTTTGATGTTGTCAAAGAGATCACAAGCTTACTGGGGAAATGAGCTGTGTTCGCATAGCCATAACCAAGGAAAAGAAGACATGTATTTCAAGAGAGATAAAAACTGATGGGCTAGAATGACCAGAAAAGCAACATGAAAGGGTAAAATGAATCCAAAAAGACAGGATAGATCTGGAAATCAGAGATGAAGAGGAGCTGGGAGACTGTTTATACATTGGAGCATTGACAGTTTGTTAGCACATGAGTGATACAGACATATGCGAAGTCTGCTCTTAGGTGAAAAAAAAAGCTCACACCTAGCTCAGACACGAGGGAACCAGAACATGACGTGCATCTCCCTGGGGAAGAGTCCAGAGAGCCACAAGTATGCTCAGAAAATAAAAACCCCACCATATGGTTTTATCTTCCCATGAACCTGGGTATATTTCAGCAGAAAAATAATAGGATTTCAGCTGGGTGCAGTGGCTCCCGCCTGTCATCCCAGCACTTTGGGAGGCCAAGGTGGGCAGATCATGAGGCCAGGAGTTCAAGACAAGCCTGACCAATATGGTGAAACCCTGTCTCTACTAAAAATATAAAAAAATTAGCCAGGCATGGTAGCACGTGCCTGTAGCCCCAGCTACTCAGGAGGCTCAGACAGAAGAATCCCTTGAACTCAGGAGACGAAGGTTGCAGTAAGCCGAGATCATGCCACTGCACTCTAGCCTGGGTGACAGAGCAAGACTCCGTCTCAAAAAAAAAAAAAAAAAAAAAAAGTAGCATTTCTGTTATGGAGTTCTATCTTGGGTTCCTCAAATTCCACAGACATTTTATTCCTAGGTAAAAGTCTAGTCCTCAGCAAAATAAAAGTGCAGAAAAGAGCTTCAAAGCCCACTCAGCTGGAAACAGCTTACCTCTCGCAACTGCAGTTTCCTCATCAGTAAAATAAGATGGTGAATCAAAGGATTCAAAAGCCATTGTTAAGGTTAATAGATGTCATCAAGCAAAGGACTTTGTATAGTACCTGGCCCACACCAGATGCTCAATAAATGTCAGTTCCAATCTTCCTCCCCTTGACTCTCCTTTTCTATAAAATATACCTGGTCACCTACAATATTTGGAATTGTCTTGCCTCTCCCCTATCCCTTTCTCAATACAGATATTCAATGATTCAATGGGTCATAAAGTCCTGCTAATTTTCCTGCTCACCATTTCATTCACATACAGTCTTTCATTATGACTCCTGACCTAGCTCAACTGCTATGGCTTCTTAACCTGACTCCACACTTCATGTTTGTACCCTCCAGCCCTTCTGAGCCCCAGATCAATCAACCTAGAACATCCTTTAATAATGTCACTTAGTGAGACAGCAGAGAGAGATCGGACTTCATTTTCACAGGCTGTTCTTAGATGCCCAGGTTGGTCATGAACTCCTTGATGTTAGGAAAGGAACTATTAGCAATATCCTCCAAGTAGAAAATTACGCTGATATCAAACAATTTCATGTAGCTATAATGGAGGGAGGCAATATGATATTGAACATGACATGCTTAAACAGCATTGCCTTCAATGGTCCAGAAAGTGTCATGGAGAGGCCACATCAAAGCAGGTCTTCCTCAGCACATTACAATTGAGAAGTCATTCCTCCCATTGAAAACAGCAAAATGCAACTCTTTACAACTGACAAGGGTGGAAGAAAAAGGTTGAGCCCAGAAGGAAGAACACTCGGACTACAGAAACACTTCGGCTGTAGTTGGAGTGAAATATATGCCACCCAGGAGGACCTGTTGTCTTATGAAGTCCACTGATTCCCAAACAACCATGCAGCATCTGCAGATCCCCAGCTCAAAGACATCCTGAAAACAGTACTTGTTCTGCCATGTCCATACTGGCTGGCTGGGTCAAGAGGAGGATGGGGCGCTGGGCAACCAAGAGGAAAGGCCAGTCATTTTTCCACCCAACCCAGCCAGTTTCCAGAGAAGAACACATACAAACCAATGACGCAACTCGAGTGTGGTATTTCTAGACAGGAAATGCAATGGGCTTAAATTTCTTTTCCCTATGGAAGCCTTCCCCATCCAAAAAAGAACAGGCTGTGTACCCCACCACATGCTCTTGCTATACTTCACATTCATAGCCTTTATTGTTTTAGTAATTGTCTAGATGTTTATCTAAAGTCTGTCTCCTTGCACTCGACTATGACTGAAAGGAGAGCAGAAGCTTTATCTTGTTCTCTCTCGTATCCCTGGTACTCAGCATGGGGCTTGGCACTTGGAGAACATGGCATGGGTGTATAATTGATGGGTCTGGGTTTAGACAGCATAAATTCAAACCCTATCTTCACTAACTGTTGCTAAATGACTTTTAGCAAGTGGCCAACTCTTCCAAGTCTCAATATTTTACCCTCAAAACAGGGATACTGATGGTACCAACCATCAAGTTGATAGAGGATTTTAAGAATAATTACACATAAAATATTTAGGTATTCTCCAGCATATAAGAAGCGTTCAATAAATGTCTTTTATTATTAACTACTTTGATGAGGACTCCATACTCATTGAATAAAGAAAAGCTTATACTAATTGCATATTAAACTCTACCACAGAGACTTGGCATCCACAGATGTCAATATTTAACACTTTCACTTTGCATGAGAAGGGCCAATGGTTTGTTGTCATTTACAGTTTTTCTGGGGCAACCATTTCAATCAGTCATTTATTTAGATCAAAACCCAGGCACGACTTGAGGAAAAAAGTCTTTCAACAGGGGTTCACACTTCAGCCAAAATTGCCATTCTAAGAATATCCAGGCAGAAGCCAAGTTGCCTGGCTGCTAAAAAGGCTAAGGTTGGGAAAATATCACAGTATGGAAGGTGTCCCAAGAAGTCCCCAGACACCCAGTGGACATCATCCTAGGGTAGTCAGATCAGAGATCATCAGCTCCTGGAACTGACCCAACCACTCTAAAGCCAACCACTTTTGGGGAAGGGCTTATAAATGGATATGCACACAGAGCCTTAGGGTCAGAAGCTTGTGCGCAATGCCTAAAGTTGAGCAGGTGCAGGGAAGCTTGACCCAATGAGAAGAGCTGTCCACTGAAGACTGACGTACTCTTCCTTCCTCTCCCAGGTGCCAGGCATGAGCAGCAGCAGTCTCTCCTAGGACACCCCTACCTCTGAGTGGCTTCAGTCCTCTGGAATGATGCAAATCAGGCACAGGGATGAGGAAGCACAGCCTCCAACCCAGCCTGAATCTCTCACTTTCCTACGATCCCTTCTTCCTCCCTGAGGGATCTAAAGCTATCTTCTTCACCATCCACCATCCACCATCCACCATCCAGTTAATCTCTTTCAACATACAGTTCACCTCAGTCAACCTTCTTGAGGCCGGCACAGTGGCTCGCACCTGTAATTGCAGCACTTTGGGAGGCCGAGGTGGGAGGATCACTCTAGCCCAGGAGTTTGAGACCAGCCTGGGCAACATAGCAAGACCATGTCTCTACAAGAAAGCAATTAGCCTGGCACGGTGATGCACGCCTGTAGTCCCAGCTACGTGGGAGGTTGAGGCAGGATGATCACTGAAGCTCAGGAGCTCAAGGTTACAGGGAGCTATGGTGGCACCACTTCACTCCAACCTGAGTGACAGAGCAAGACACTGGATCAAATAAATAAACATTTAAAAAAAAAAAAACCTCCTTGGAATCAAGCTCCCACTGCTCAGAAAAGCTCTGGGTTTTTCCACCTCCAGTAATACCTTCCACATCCCTGTGTCCACTATCTTGCCACTGAGTCATGAAGACTTCTGAAGTTCTGAAACACACATGGGAGAGCAGAGAAAACATCACAGTTTAAGATTTTAGAGCGGGGGTGGGGATAGGGGGAAGTGCTTGTGCTGGAATTTCTGTCTTCCTAAGCAGACAAATAAAGGAAGCGTTGGCTTCCACATGGAGAGGAATAAAGAACCTGCAAAGTGCTCTTCCTATCCCACTCACGAGGCTCTCCAAACCACTCTTCCTCCCAATAGCGGTGATATTCCTGGAACAAAAATCCAATCACACGAGAGCCTGCATTAGCCTCCCTTTAATCCTGGAATAAAATCCAAATTCCTTGAGACGGCCCACCAGGCCTACATGAAGAGCATCTCCCTTTTGTTCCTCCAACCTTATCTGCAACTACCTTCTGCTTGCTGTTTCCCAACCACAGTGATCTTCCTAGAGTTCCCTGAACAAGCCACACTCTCTCCCACACCAGAGCCTTTGCAGGTGCTATGCCCTACACCTGGAAAACTCCCCACTTTTCACATGACCAAGACAGGGAGGTGTCTTCTCTTCTGCCAGGTCTCAGTTTACATATCATCTCCCCAGAGAATCTGTCCCAACCACCATATGTATAAATCCACAGTTGGTGACTATCTGCATTAAGAACTTGGCTGGTTTTAGTCCCAGTATCTACTATAATTTGCAAGTATATGTCTGTGATATCTTACCTCCCAGTGGTATATATGCTTCATGAAGGCAAAGAATATTGTTCGCCTGAGTCGCTGTTTATTCCCTGTGCCTGGTACATAGCAGTAGCTCAATAAACTCACGGCATGAATGAATATATGAATAAACTCACTCCACATTTTTATGAATGAAATGAATATTCACCAGTGTAATTTGTGGCCAGACATTATAAAATGGGGTGTGTGTGTGTGTGTGTGTGTGTATGTGTGTGTGTGTGTATAATATATAGTATATACATAGTATATATAAAATATATATTTATATTTATATATGTAATATTTATATAATACACACTTATCTATTTTATACATTATGTAAAGATAATGTGTATCTTTATATTTATTAATATAACTCTAAAGATACATAATATGTATTCAGTTATTTATCTACACTGATCTAAGCCTCACCAGTTCCACTTTTGCAGATGAGGAAACTGGAGTGTGAGAGGGTAAATAAATTGCCCAGGCCAGGTACAGCGACTCACGCCTGTAATCCCAGCACTTTGGGAGGTCGAGGTGGGTGGATCAGGAGGTCAAGAGATCGAGACCATCCTGGCCAACATAGTGAAATGCCGTCTCTACTAAAAATACAAAAATGAGCTGGGCATGGTGGTGCGTGCCTGCAGTCCCAGCTACTGAGGAGGCTGAGGCAGGAGAATCACTTGAACCCGGGAGGCAGAGTTTGCAGTGAGCCAAGATTGCGCCACTGCACTCCAACCTGGCAACAGAGCGAGACTTCATCTCAAAAATGAAATAAAATAAAAATAAATTGCCCAAAGGCACACAGCTAATAAATGACAGCTGCTTGACTTCTGCCACCACCAATCACAGCTCCTGGATAGTTTATCTCTGTTCTGGGACTAAAGGCAAGTGTCCATGCAGTAGAACACAAAGAGGGTATGGTGATTACAACTGGGCTCACTTTCTCCCCCTGTATCTGCAGAGCCCACTTGGGCGGCAGGCCCAGGGAGGGGCTCACTAGCCACCATATCCCTGCAATGGCCACTGGCAGGAACGCTTCCTCTCCCTGTTCTATTTTATATCCTGCAGGAAGCCAGCTACTGAGGAGGATTTAAACATGTCTGCCAGAGCATCGGCTGTTTGTCCTGGGACTAATCAGCCATGAAGCAGATGCAAAGCTTCATTTATCACTTCCAAAGAAACATGAAAGAGACGAAACCCTAGCGGATGCTCCCTGCTTCCAGTGTCCATCAGGGCAGGGCTTGTCGCATCAGGGCCTCCAAGGTGCCTGTTTCCCTGAGGGAAGACCCCCTTCTCCCATGCCAAGGAGCCACTGCCTCTTGTGCTGGGTCCAGGGCTCTGTGGTCTGGTCAGGCCAGCTGAGCTGCTCTGTCCACCATGGTCTTCTGCTTTTAAAATTCATACAACATAAAACAACTACTTTAAAGTGTACAGTTCAGTGGCATTTTGTACATTCACAATATTGTGCAATCACACTTCTATCTAGTTGCAAGACCCTTTTATCACCCCCAAAGAAGACCCATGACCCATTAAGCAGTCACTCCACTTGCCCTTCCCCAGCCCTTGGTAACCAACAATCTGGCTTCTGTCTCTATGGATCTGCCTTTTCTGGACATTTCTGGAATCATATTGCACACATGGAATCATAAATATGCAACCTTCTGTGTCAGGCTTCTTTCACTTAGAATAATGTTCTAGAGGTTCATCCACCATGTAGCTGGAATCACTGCGTCCTTGCAAGTTTTGGCCCCTGGCCAGTTAGAGATGTCAAGTCAGAGAGCAGCACACAGTACAGAGCTGACAACCAGCCTTTTCTCAACGTCCTCAGACACGCTAGAAATGGGGGCCTTAGAACCATTGCACCTGGGAATTTTCTTCTTCTGCAACAGGTGGGCAATACCCTGGGGGGAACTTGCCCCCAAACAATGAATCACCCTGAGGAGTGCCACAGTAGATGGCAGTGGACCAGATCCATTCAGGACACCAGAGTCTAGCCATGCCCAGCTCTAGGGGGTCTAATACTCATGAAGAGAAAGGAAAAACCTTAATATTGACATGCCTGTACACTTTTGCTAAAGAAAACCAAACTCAGAAATCCCAAGAACTAGCCAACCCCCAAAGTTTAAATTGTGCTATATTTTCAGTACAATAGATTGTGGTCTGACCTCACTGTGGCATCAGCAAAAGATGTTACATGCATAACAGAGGGTCAGAATCTTATCAGTTCCTTAGACAGGGGCCCTGAGTTGTGACTATAAGTACAACCATTAGATTCTCTGGCAAAAATTCAGGCTCAGTACTAAACACACATTATCTTCTAGTGTGAGTATAAGAAACATATACCATAGGTGTCATTCTTGCCCTAAATCTTCCCTTCTTTCTTCACACAATGTCATGGCAACTTCCACCCAACAAACAGCAGGATTGGTAACAGGGTTTCTCAACTTCAACCTCCACACCATTGACATTTTGAGCAAGGCAATTCTTTGCCCTGGGGTTGTCCTGTGAATTTTAGAATTTTTAGCAACATCCCTGGCGTCTACCCACTAGATGCCAAGAGCACCTCTCCCATACTTCTGACAGCCAAAAAAGTCTCCAGGCATTGCCAAATGTCATTTAAAGATACAAGATCAAGAACCATTCACTTAGAGTCAAGTCAAAGAGAGCAGCTACAGGGAGATTTCTGACTGAGGTTGCACAAGAATTACAGTTACAGGATCTTCAGCTGTGCTTCCGCAGTTAGGTGAATTACAACCAACTCTGAATTTTCCAGGGGCCAATTATTCACATTGCCCTAGCCCACATGCCATACTACCTGCATTCCACACAAGTCTTAGCCACTCACAGGCAGCTGGCATGATGGGAGAGAAAAAAAATTTGGAATAAAGAATGCAGGCTTCCAGGAAAGTTGGATTATTTATTTTGTTGTGTTTAGACTAGAGAGACTTGTGCTTGTTAAAATGCGTCCTCCTTGTAGTTGCATAGTTTTAATGCTGCCCAACACCACCCCAGGCCCTGGCAGCAGTCACTGAAGAAAAGAGAAGGGGTCTCTTCCTCTCATCTCTGGATAGCAGGAATTCCCTCCTGCTCTCCCTAGGGTAGCGAAATTCTAACGGTACCCCTCTCCCTCCAGAGGCCAATCTTCTTCAGGCAAATAGACAAGGAGAGAGGTCTTTTCTAGGGGACAAGACTAAACAATATCACAATGTTTGAGGGCACAGAAGAACAACATATACACAGTAAGAGAAGGCCTCACTTTCATATTACAGTAAATAAATAAACTTCAAAAATCCCCTCAACATCTCTGTCACTCCAGCCCTTGCTCCCTTTCTTTCCTCCCCTGGACATCAAACTTCTTGCAAGAATCATGCTCACTTTGTCTACTCTCATACCTTTCACCCATTCCCTGACCCAGTTCGTGAGATCACCCCACCCCAGGACTCCCTGGAATTGTTTTGCCAAGGTCACCAATCAATGTCCACCTTGTCATTGAATCTAATGACCACCCCTTTATTCTTTGCTAGGAGGTAAAATCCATGAGGACAGGGAATTATGTCTGTCTTCTCCACTTTTGTATCCCTAGTACTAGAACACTACCTGGTTGCTGAATGAATGAATGAGTAAAGGAGTGAATCCCACTTGACTTCTGCGAGGTATTTCCAACACTGACCACTCCTTCCCTCTTTGCATCCTTCCCTTGGTTTCCAGAAAGTGGCACGCCAGTGGTTTTCCTCCCACCTCCCCGAGGACTCCAACCATCTCAGCCTCTTTATGGTGTCTACTTCCTTGACACACCCATGAGATGCTCTTTAGGGCCCTGCACCAGGACCCCCCTTCTCTTCTCACTCAACGAAACTCTTTTTCCCAGATCATCTCATGGCCTCAGCACCCAGAGAGAGCAGTACCATTTCACCTGCTTTACATCCTTTCATCATTTGTATCTAAGATCACCTGGATCATCCTCTGGGGAACTACCCCTCCCCACTCCAGCCTGTCCCAGGTATGGGCACATATCTCAGGGTTGGCTTCTCAGAGCCTCACCTGCCCCTGGCCTGAGTGAACAGCTCAAAGATGGTCATGTGGCCCAATACAAGCCAATGCAATGTGGTCCAGGATTTGAATGGTTGGTGTTAAGAGTTCTCTCTTTTCCAGTGAGCTTAGAGGGACGGAGATGTGGCCACCTTGCCTCTCTAAGGAAAGAGTGCATCCAGGAGTTTAGCCAGCTCACAAAAAAATGCAAAATGAAGAGGTAAGAAGGAGAGAGATCTGGAACTGATGACCTCATGTGAGCCCTTAAATTCAGTGATGCTCAAATCAGATAATCATTCTAATACTCACGCAAAAGATATTAATTATAATCAGAAGAAACTGGTAACACATTGAAATGATTACGTGATGGTAAGTAGACAGTTCCAAATCCTACTACTCAGTAAGTAATTGCCTAAGGAACCCTTTATATTACTTTTGTAAATAATGGCAAAGAATATTCTATTCATATAAATTTTCTATGGATTGAAGATCTAAAATCCTAGATGGATGTCTAAATAAATTTTCAATGAAATCCGCAACCCCCCCACAAGAAATCAGTGATGCTTGAGAGACCCCACCCCAGGAGTTTCCGATTAAATGACCCAATAAATTTACTTTTTCCTTATGCCATTTTGGGTTGGAATCTATCATGGATAACCAGCAGCCCCACCTAGAGCAATGACTGCCACTTCTGTATCATCAGGCCTGATGCAACTCTGAGCATCAGACCCATGTATGCAATTGTCCATTAACATTTTTATGACCTCTGTCAAATGCGCAGGCTGCTTGGAACACAATCCCACAATCAAAATCTGGCTTGATTACAAGAGCCCCACATCATGTACACAACCAACCCCCTCATGTTGTCCTCATCCCACTGTTAGATCTCTTGCCAACTACAACCCCATTATAAATGTCGACTTCCTCTCCACTATGATTTCACCCCATTGCTAAAAACAGAAACTTGGGATGCTTCAGTGGGGAGACTTATCTCCAAGATGTCTGCCATCAATTCTTTGCCTCCCTGGACAAGCATGTCATTCTCAGCTAAGAGGTAAGGCCTATTCCTTCTCTCCCTTTTTGTATCTGCTCTGGCCTTAGTTATATTTTCCCCAATAGAATGCAATAGTAGTGATGTTCTGGAACTCCTGGGGCTAGCTCAAAATAAACTTCCTAATATTCACTGCCACAGAAGAAGTTGGACTATTCTGAGGTGTCCATCATGGAAGGAAGCCCAAGTTAGCCACAGGAAGAAGCCATATAGAGACAGAGTGCAATGTCAACTAGCCTCTAGCTATTCCAGTTTTCTCAGCCCTGGTGCTAGCCATGCGAGTAGAGGAGCCATTCTTGGACATTCCAGATCTAGTAAATTCCACCTGAAGAAGAACCAAGGTTCCAGTTATGTGGATCCATTTGAGCTGGCCAGCCATTTTTGCCTTTGATCCACCCCAGCAGAAGCTACAAACATTATGGAGTGGAGACAAACCTTTCCAATGTGCCTGCTCCACTTCATGACTCACAGAGGCAAAAACATATTAAACAGTTGTTGGTTTACATTATTAGGTTCTGGGGTACCCTGTTATGCAGCAAAGATACCTGAACCACTTGGCTATTTTTTATGTTTGCCAAACCATCCCTGAAATCCACCCAAAACCAACTACTACTCTCTAAGGTCACCCTGGCCAGAAAAACCTCTATCATAGAACTGAGACAAAGTAGTTGATTTGCCTGTCTTTCTCCCTTATCAGGCCTTGTACTACTCCAGGGCTCAGCACAGTGCTAAGGGTGGTGCTAAGATATCCAGTATGTATCTGATGAACGAGTGAAAGAAAGGAAGGAAGAAGGCCTGCATGTCACTGCCCTCCATGAAAATGTTCTGTGAGTCCTAGAACTAACCGTGTCATTGGGACTCTGTGGCAGCAAAGCAGTACTGCAAGTGTTATGATAATAACCATGACAGATTCCAAGCCTAGTAATCATTAACCATCCCCAGGAGAGCTAGTTAGCTAGCAAAGAAGAAAGCTCCCCACTCAGGGTTGGGAGTGCTGGTGCCCTGACGGCACTTGGCTTCAAACCGAACTCCCCGCGCCTTCTCACAGAGCAAATCTGTCTATAAAATTGGTGGTTTCTATAGAAACAGAAGCATTATAGTAAAGCGAAGGGAAATCGTACATTCTGTCAGTGTATGGAGATCAATCCTGTTCTTACAGGGGGCCAGGACTCTTTCACGCTTTATTTTTTAGCATCTCAACTTCCATTTCCATCCCAGCCATCTCATCTCATATTTATGAGGTTCCTGCACTGGTAATCTTGTCCCTTCTCACCCAGCTGCCTTTGTTAACTATGACCATGGGCAGAAGTCTGTGGGAATGGTGTGGAATCCCTGGCATCCCCTCCTGGTGCCAATAGCTCCACACCCCAACCTCAGAGGCAGAACTGGGATCTCTGGTGTTCTAGGGCGCCAACCATGATGGTAGACTGAGACTACAGAGGAGGTACCACAGCCTTCCACCTGGATATTATAAACATCTACTCTGTAATCAGGTACGTGTTTTACATGCCTATACCTTAGCTGTAGACAGTCTCCATGCTCTTAAATATTAATATGTCTGCAATCTCTGTTTTGCACACCAAAGTGCAAGTGGCTTTCTAGCAGGCAAGGAAACAGAGCTCAGCTTGTATTTGAATTGCTCATGCTGTCTCTGATCATTTATAGACAAAATTAGAAAAGGCACAGGTTATATTTTAATATTTTAGATGAAGGTCTACATTTTGAGGCACATGTTAACTCATGAAAAATGTCTGCTTTAATCTTGATTCACTCTTAAAATATGAAATAGTGTGATGTTTTCTTCATCAAAGAGCACTTTTATATTATCTGACCTAATAGCACTAAATGTATTTTGCCTTTTTCCTGTTCTAATAAATGGCTGGTTGGATGAACAGAAATAAAATGACAGATGGATGAGAGAATGAAGAATGGACAGAGGAATGCATGGATGGGTATGAATCATGGATGTGTGGATATATGATAGATGGATGGGTAAACAGGAGATGGATGAATACATAGGTAGATGGGTTGGGGGTGTGTGGATGGATACATGAAGGGGTGGATGAATGAATGGAGGTGAATTACCAATGTGTGGATGGATGATGGATGAGTAGATGGGGGATGAGTGGGTGAATGGGCAGATGGATGGATGGATGGAGGGAGGGATGAATGAATGAATGAGTGGCTGTGTAAGAGGGTAGATGGATGGATGATAAGGAAATCATCCCTCAGGATAACTTTTCTAAGACATAAATCTAATCATCCATCCATTTATTCATTTACATTTTTGAGTATCTACCACATACCAGGTAAGATGTTAAAAGCACTGAGGACTCCGCCCTGGATATCTGAGATAACGTCCCAATCCTTGAGGGCTAAGATTTCAATATCTGTAAAGTAGGAAAATAGATTTAAGGCAACAAGAGTGGGTGCAGGGAGAGAAGTACATCATCCATCACCATGATCCAGGTGAGAGTTGATGGTAGCTTGGTCTAGGATAATGGCAGTGGATACAGGGAGGCAGAAATAGATTCGAGAGTTATCAGCAGCCCTTGATAGTTGACTGAGTTGCACAGCCCTGAGTCTAAATCTCAGTTCGGCCACTTACACACTGTGTAAGCCTCAATTTCCTCAGCTGTAGATTGTGGATAATTGTACCTATCTCCCAGAGTTGCTATGAGGAATAAATGAGATGAAGTATGTGAAAGAGTCAGACATCGGGTCTGGCCAAAAAAACGTTTTTAAAACCAAAAGCCTCCATTTTAGGGAAAGACACCCAAACTCCTGCTTCTTGCCCCCAGACTATGACCTGTGAGGAATACTAACGCTATTAAGGTTAAAGAGTAGTCAGAAGTTCAAGAGACTCAAAGGCATAGCAGAACAGGGTCCTCTGGCCACGCACTATTCAGCCTACTTCCTCCCCTCTGCCAAGGATACAACCAGCTGTGTGCCCAAGCCTGCTCCACACCACATCTCAGTCCACATGTCATGCCACCATGGCTGGCCATTAAAACCACTGCTGAAGCCTGGGCCCATCCATCGCACTTGGGGCAATCACCAAAACTGAACTTCCATGGAGCCACAATGAAAGGGCTGCATCAACTAGGATTCTGCCCTCTTGCATCAGAATCATCTAGCCTCTGTGTAGCCATGAAGCACCGTGAGAACAAAACTAAGAATAACTAGGTGAAATCTAAGCGAAACAGTGTAGGAGCAAAAAGCAGGGACGCTGGAACAGTGAGACTGCCTGGCTTAAACCTCAATTCTGCCCCTTACTAGCTGCATCACCCTGGGCAATCTGCACAACTTCTATGTGCTTCAGTTTCCTTATCTGTCAAATGGGAAGAAGAACCTTCTTCTAGGCTTGCGATGAAAACCAAGGTGTGCAAATATGTAATGCAGATGGAACACCACCTGGAATACAGTAAGGAGTATGTAAGTGTTTGATCTAGATAGACTTATCACTGCCAAGCACTAATATGCTCATTACCTCACTGAGTCCATAAATGTACTATTCCATTTGGTCCACATGACAATCCTGAGAAAGGGTTATAGCAGGGGATCTGGAAATAGATCTATCAGCAAATTGCTCTGTGACTTTTGGGCAGACACAGAAGCTCCCTGAGGCTCTCTTTTCTCATCATTAAAATGGGTATAATAGCACTAACAGCCGATACCTAATGAATGAGAGAGAATTTTTTTTTGTATGTACTCCCAAAAAATCTCAGATTGGATAAGTAGTCCCTTCGTAGACACAGATCTGATCTGAACCCACCAAAGCCACTGTCTGCTACTTCAACGCCCTTCAGTTCCTTCCCTACCAGCCTTTCTCTTTTCAACATCACTCTGTGCTGTTGCAGAATCTGTGAAGAAAACTGGACCAAGCCAACCCAAAGGAGGTTCTGAGAGTGGAGGAAAGGAAATAAAATCCACACTAAATGACAGTTCCCTTGAGTAGGTATCCTGAGAGTCAGTCAAGGGGCAAGACTGCACAAAGTTGGGGAGGGTAGACAGAACTGTGCCTTCCACCACTGCTAAGGTCTCAGCCAGCAAGTGCACAGTAAGGCAGGCATGGCCATCCACAATGTGTAGGTTAGAAGACTGAGGTTCAGAGATATTAAGAAATGTACCTGAGGTCACACAGCTCAGTAAGAGGCAGAGCTGGGATTCAAAAGCAGATCTAACTGGCTCCAAGTGCCCCTGCCGTGGTACCCACTGCCATCCCTGGGTGTATCACACAGGATAAAAGCATAGCTGAGTCTGCAGTTAAACCATAACTTGTTGCTCACTTGAAGAAGAGCTCAGATGACCTCTGTTCCTGGTGGGGAAGTATCTTCTCACTTCCACCTGCAATTAACCCTGTAGAATAAAGTCTACCACTCTCCTAGAAGAGCCTCTGGCCCCAGCACTCAGATGAGTCATCTATCTAAAGCTGCCCAGCCTGTGGAGAAGCTGAGCCCTCCCATTTATGCAAAGGTAGCAGAATTCCACCTTGCCAATTTCTTAAAGTCTCTCCAGGGAAGACCCCAGATGACTGAGCCTGGCTAGACCGGGGTTTCTCAATCTTGGTATCATTTGCATTTTGGACCAGATTATTCTCTGTTGTAGGGGGTTGTCTGGTGCTTTGCAGGGTGCTCAGAAGTATCCCTTTCCTCTTTCCACTGGATACCATTAATATCCCTTTAAGTTATGACAAGCAAAAATAACCCCAGAATGGCCATATTATCCCCTGAAGGGAAAAATCACCTGAGATTGAGAATCACTGACCTGGATGGATATATCACAGCCTGGGAGAAAATGGACAAGCCTGAGAGATGTCATGGCGGGAGGGGGGCTCTAAGACCTCTTGTGGGATGGTTGGACCCTGGTATGGTCACCTGCACTGAGGGTGGGTCCTCGGCTCTACACATTGTTAGTTCAATCCTGCCAGAGTTGATTGGTCTCAGTGAGACTAACTTAGTGGATCCAATTCATAAGAGGTTGATGTATAACTTGTATTCCAGGCTGTTGATTTCCCAGGAGAAACAGACTTTGCAAGCAGACCAGATTTTCCTGTTATCTGGCCAGTGCCTTCTTCCCTAAAGGGAATTTTGGGGAAGCAAAATCATGATAAGGCTGTTGTGTGGTAAGCAGGACCACAGGAAGGAACTGATGGAAGACATGGGTGAGTGCTCCTGGGCCAAATCTTCCCCGCTTGGTTGGGGAGGACACAAGCACCTCTTATCAGTTTCTGTCTCCTATAGTTAAGCCATGACCTGGTAACACATGCAACAGTTTGCCTATCGGACAGCTCTGCCAGACTGCAAGTTCCAGAAAGGCAAGCACAGTGAGTTACCCACAAATTCAGCAGTAACGGCTACACGAAAGATGCTCATTCAACATATGTGTTTGCATTTTTTTTTTAACCATTTGCACCTTCTACAAAGGAAGGGTGTGTGGAGATGGGAGGAAGAAAGGGAGCAAAAGAGATTTCCTGTTGCAGAAGAAAAATGGCATAAACTCGAGAGAGGTTACCATATCTTTCTCTACTTTGACCTGAGCTGAGCAATATATCCAGGATTTAAATGATGCTGGTCACTTACTTCCTTCTAGGCCACCTTTGTCCAAGGAGATGTCCTTGGAATCACAATATTTGGAGAAGAAGATGGAAGAGGAGAGGAGAGAAGGGAGAAGACGAGGGAGGAGAGGGAAAGAAGAAAAAGGCGGGAAGAGAACAGGGGAGAAGGGAGAGGAGAAGGTTAAGGAAGTGTAGAAGGGGAAAAGAAAGGAGAAAGAGGGCAGGGCCAGAGAGAGGCTGGAGGAGGATTTACACACAAGCTCACTCCCTATGGACAACGTGAGTTTAAGAAACGCCACGCGCTCTATCCCCCTCTTAGGGATGCATGACACACGTTGCCATATCAATATAAATCATATTAACGATCATCATCAACATGTATTGAGCTTTTACTGTGTCCCAGACACTATTCCAGAAGCTTATCTGTATTAACACCATTAATCCTTCCCAGAGCCCTGTGAGGCACAGATACATTAAATAACTTGGTTACTCTAGGCTTCTGGCCAGTTAGTAAAGTTTCCTGGCTGAGAAACGTGACAATTCACAGACCCCACAAGGCCCTGCATTAAAAGCCTACCATCCCAGAATTTCCCACACTTGTTGTTTATGTTTGTTGTCACAAGTCGCATCTTTTAACAGGCTGCAGAACACATTCTGAAAAGCACAGTTCCAGGACAGTGTAGGTTTGGCTCACCCTACTAAGCACATGCCTAAGGGCTCCCTAAAATGAATGAGAGGCATAACTCTCACGACCATGATTACTAAGACTTATTTATGATAACATTACACTTTTACTTATACTTACATTATTGTTCCTTAAGTTTTACAATTTCCCCATAAGGAAACTGGGGTTACTGTCCCCATTTTCCAGATGCAAAGGCTGAGGCTCAGGAAAACGACCGGACTTTGATCCTAGCAAATCACAGTGCAACAAAGGCAAAAAGGCTGAGGCAACGTGTTCTCACTAAGACTTTGCTGCAGGTGCAAAGCCAGGGCAGCAAACGTGAGGGAAAAGAGAACGAAGAAAAAGAGAGGGAAGAGAGGGAAGAGAGGGAGGAGAGGGAAGGAAGGGAAGGGAGGGAGGGGAAGGAAGGAAGGAAAGAAGGGAGGAAGGAAGGGAAAAAGGGAGAAAGGAAGGGAAGAAGGGAGGGAGGGAGGCAAGGCAGTGCATCACTAGGACGACCACAGCTTTGCAAGGAACCATCTCCACTTGCTTGGGCACATGGCAGTGTGGAAGCCCTCAGCCTCAGAGCATTCCCTTATGGGAGAAGACGGGAGAGGAATTTATCTGCTGCCTTGGTTCCTGGCCCTCTGGTTAAAACTTACCCCACACAGGTGGTTAACGCTTCTGCATGTACAAGGGTGATACTCAAGCTCCTCCATGCAGCTGTTGGAAAGGCCACCCCAGGGTATAGGGTTTTTCCAAGCACTGTCTACCCAAACTTGGTGAGACAGTTTGGATGTCATCCCCTCTAAATCTCACGTAGAACTGTGAATCCCAGTGTTGGAGGTGAGACGGAGTGGGAGGTGATTGGATCATGGAGGATGGGATCCTCATGAGTAGTTTAGCCCCTCCTTTCGGTGCTCCCCTCACAATAGTGATTGAATTCTCACAAGATCTGTTTTTTTTGCAAGTTTATGGCACCTCCCCCAACAACTCTCCCTCTTGCTCCTGCTCTTACCCTGTGAAACACCTGCTCCCCCTTCACCTTCTGCCATGACTGTAAGCTTCCCGAAGCCTCCCCAGAAGCCAAGCACATGCCAGTACCATGCTTTCTGGACAGCCTGCAGAACCATAAGCCAATTAAATCTCTTTTTTTTTTTTGAGATGGAGTCTCGCTGTGTCGCCAGACTGAAGTGCAGTGGTACAATCTCGGCTCACTGCAACCTCTGCCTCCTGGTTCAAGCAATTCTTCTGCCTCAGCCTCCCAAGTAACTGGGATTACAGGCGGGCACCACTGCACCCAGCTAATTTTTCTATTTTTAGTATAGATGGGGTTTCACCATGTTGGCGAGGATGGTCTCGATCTCCTGACCTCGTAATCTGCCCGTCTCGGCCTCTCAAAGTGCTGGAATTACAGGCATAATCCACTGTGCCTGGCTAAATCTTTTCAAATAAATTACCCAGCCTCAGGTATTTCTTTCAGCAATGTAAGAATGGCCTAACACACTTAGGCACCAAAGGCTCTGTAGCTCCCACTTTGGGGGTGAAGGCAGTAGAGACTATGACAAAGTCTTACCTTCTCCCATAGGGGAAGTGAGACGGTCAGTGCTGTTAGGAATACAGGTGATAGCAGCAGCGGTCAGGACCATGCGCTGGGCAAGAAGTCAGGGCTTGGGGAACAGGTGAGCCAAGTGAATCTAGGAGGCACATAAACTGAGTCCAGGGTATTATGCCTTTGAATCCAAAAATTAGTGCTCCTTCATTCAGTGGTGAAAAGCATTCAACTCACCAAACACCCCAGTGCTCACAACACCTGAATCTAAACCACCCACTGAAAATGCAGATTTCTGGGCCACACCCAGAACTAAAGGAACAGCTTCACTGGGGGATTCAACCATGGAGGCTGCATATTTTTTGACAAGCTCTCCAAGTGACTTTTATGTCACTAAATTTTAGAGACACCTAGAACAGTATCATAAGCTGCCCTAAGCATGCCTGAACTTCCCAGCTCATTTCATGGGGAAAAATCGACCTAGAAGTGATTAACTACAGATCAATAAAACAGAACAATGAATCATGCCACAGGTGGCGTGGACGTTCGCAGCAGTACACGGCAAGCTGACCTAATTAGCGGCCTCGTAAACATCACCTGCTCATAAACATTTATAAAAATCTTTCATATAGCTGTAGGTAAAGTAAACCTATTTTTAATATGATACATTGATTTGATACTGTATTTCTTTTTCAAAGACTGGGAGACTCAGTCTTTGTTTACTGATTTCTATATCCGAGAAGCTGCAGGAGAGAGACGCCAGACGTACTTTCTCTCCTCGGGAATAAGGGAAAACTTCTGCTTCTTCCACATTTAGACAGCCCCTTGGTTCTCACAGCCCAAGCTGACATCAGATGGACACAAATGACACGGGGTGAGGCAAGGCATGGAAAAGGGGGGTCAGTTCTGCAAGTGAGAAGCTGTCACTTGTAAAGATTTTCATTAATAAACCTCCTAACACCTACTGTTGCTGTGCACTGTACCCATCTCTGGAAATTTTTTAACAAACTCAGATTTAATTTTCTTTTTCATTAATTAATTTTTTATTCATCTCATCCATTAGAGCCTAATACCTCCCAATTATACATTATTAGCTCAGAGGAAAGTTGGTAATTGAGATGGTCCCAGGATTCAGAAGTGCCTGGCACAGAATGTCTGCTTTAATTATATTTTCATTAATTACTTTTTTATCAATTAATATTGGGTACTCTGGGCCCAATACTTGTGATCTCCACATCATGCACTCTTAAATGACACCTCATTTATTGCAGTCAGTCAAGCAAGGGGCCCAAAAAGAGTTCAGCAGAGAGAGTGGCAGACAGGCTCTGTGCCTCACATGCAAATGACACAGCACGCTGGCTGCCAGGGGT
>PVKP010035183.1:0-23535 GCA_004027715.1 Plecturocebus donacophilus | reverse complement strand
GTGCTTTTCATATGTTACTTTCTTTTTTTATGTATTTCAACCACATTTAAAAAATTTTTGTTCTTCATTTAATTTTTACACACAGTATCATCAAGCAGCACATCTAAATATAAAGTTAATTAGAGCAAAGATGATCCAAGGTCATCAGTGAGGTTGTCTTAACTGACTCATGAAACACTACTTTTTTAAAGGGGTGCATCCATATTTCTCATTTTGACCATTTTTTTATTGTACTGTAGGTTCTGGGGTACATGTGCAGATCATGCAGGACTGTTGCATAGGTACACACATAGCAAATTGCTGCCTCCATCCCCCCATCACCTATATCTGGCATTTATCCTCATGTTATCCCTCCCTGACCTCCCCCCGCCGTGCTGTCCCTCCTTGGTGCCCTCCAACAGACCCCAGTGTGTGATGCTCCCCTCCCTGTATCCACATGTTCTCATTGTTCAACACCTGCCTATGAGTGAGAACATGCAGTGTTTGATTTTCTGTTCTTGTGTCAGTTTGCTGAGAATGATGGTTTCCAGATTCATCCATGTCCCTACAAAGGACATGAACTCATCATTTGTTATGGCTGCATAGTATTCCATGGTGTATATGTGCCACATTTTCCTCATCCAGTCTATTGTCAATGGGCATTTTGGTTGGTTTCAGGTCTTTGCTATTGTAAATGGTGCCACTATGAACATACGTGTTCATGTGTCTTTATAATAGAATGATTTATAATCCTTTGGGTATACACCCACTAGTGGGATTGCTGGGTCAAATGGAATTTCTATTTCTAGGTCTTTAAGGAAGTACTATACTGTCTTCCACAATGGTTGAACTAGTTCACACTCCCACCAACAGTGTAAAAATGTTCCTATTTCTCCACATCCTCTCCAGCATCTGTTGTCTCCAGATGTTTTAATGATTGCCATTCTGTCATGAGGTAGTATCTCAATGTGGTTTTGATTTGCATTTCTCTAATAATCAGTGATGATGAGCTTTTTTTCGTATGTTTGTTGGCCTCATATATGCTTCTTTTGAAAAGGGTCTGTTTATATCCTTTGCCCACTTTTGGATGGGTTTTGTTTTTTTCTTGTAAATCTGTTTTAGTTCTTTATAGATTCTGGATATTAGCCCTTTATCAGATGGGTAGATTGCAAAAACTTTTTCCCATTCTGTCTGTTGCCAGTTCACTCTAATGATTGTGTCTTTTGCTGTACAGAAGCTCTGGAGTTTAATTAGGTCCCATTTGTCTATTTTGGCTTTTGTTGCCAATGCTTTTGGTATTTTAGTCATGAAGTCCTTGCCTATGCCTATGTCCTGAATGGTTTTGCCTAGGTTTTCTTCTAGGGTTTTTATGGGGTTAGGTCTTATGTTTAAGTCTTTAATCCATCTGGAGTTAATTTTAGTATAAGGTGTCAGGAAGGGGTCAAGTTTCTGCTTTCTGCACATGGCTAGCCAGTTTTCCCAACACCATTTATTAAACAGGGAATCCTTTCCCCATTGCTTGTTTTTGTCAAGTTTGTCAAAGATCAGATGGTTGTAGATGTGTGGCATTGTTTCCAAGGCCTCTGTTTCTGTTCCATTGGTATATATTTCTGTTTTGATATCAGTACCAACCTGTTTTGATTACTGTAGCCTTGTAGTATAGTTTGAAGTCGGTAGCGCGAAGCTTCCAGATTTGTTCTTTTTGCTTAGGATTCACCTGGCTATGCATGCTCTCTTTTGGTTCCATATGAAGTTTAAGGTGGTTTTTTCCAGTTCTGTGAAGAAGGTTATAGGTAGCTTGATGGGAATAGTGTTGAATCTATAAATTACTTTGGGCAGTATGGCCATTTTCATGATATTGATTCTTCCTAATGATGAGCATGGAATGTTTCTCCATCTGTTTGTGTCCTCTCTTATTTCATTAAGCAGTGGTTTATAGTTCTCCTTGAAGAGGTCCTTTACATTCTTTGTTAGTTGTATTCCTAGGTATTTTATTCTCTGTAGCAATTGTGAATTGGAATTCACTCATGATTTGGCTCTCTTTGTTATTGGTGTATAGAAATGATTGTGATTTCTGCACATTGATTTTGTATCCTGAGACTTTGCTGAAGTTGCTTATCAGTTTAAGGAGATTTTTGGGCTGAGATGATAGGGTCTTCTAAATATACAATCATGTCATCTGCAAATAGAGACAATTTGACTTCCTCCTTTCCTAATTGAATGCCCCTTTTTTTCTGGCCTAATTGCTCTGGCTAGAACTTCCAGTACTATATTGAATAGGAGTGGTGAGAGAGGGCATCCTTTTCTGGTGCCAGATTTCAAAGGGAATGCGTCCAGTTTTTGCCCATTCAGTGTGATATTGGTTGTAGGTTTGTCATAAATAGCTTTTATTACTTTGAGATATGTTCCTTCGATACCTAGTTTATGGCGAGTTGTTAGCATAAAGCGCTGTTGAATTTTGTTGAAGATCTTCTCTGCATCTATTGAGATAATCATGTGGTTTTTGTTTTGGGTTCTGTTTATGTGGCAAATTACATTTATAGACTTGTGTATGTTGAACCAGCCTTGCATTCCCAGAATGAAGTCTATTTGATCGTGATGGATAAGCTTTTTGATGTACTGTTGCAATCAGTTTGCCAGCATTTTATTAAAGATTTTTTGCATCAATGTTCATGGATATCGGCCTGAAGTTTTCTTTTTTTTGTTGAGTCTCTGCTGGGTTTTGGTATCAGGATGATGTTGGTCTCATAAAATGATATGGGAAGGATTCACTCTTTTTGTATTGTTTGGAATAGTTTCAGAAGGAATGGCACCAGCTCCTCTTTGTAGGTCTGGGAGAATTCAGCTGTGAACCCGTCTGGACCTGGACTTTTTTTGGTTGGTAGGCTATTAATTGCTGTCTGAAATTCAGCCCTTGTTATTGGTCTGTTCGAGGTTTCAACTTCTTCCTGGTTTAGGCTTGGGAGGATACAAATGTCCAGGAATTTATCCATTTCTTTCAGGTATACTGGTTTATATGCATAGAGTTGTTTGTAGTAATCTCTGATGGTAGTTTGTATTTCTGTAGAATCAGTGGTGGTATCCCCTTTTTCATTTTTTATTGCATCTATTTGATTCTTCTCCTTTTTCTTTTTTATTATTCTGGCTAGTGGTCTATTTTGTTGATCTTTTCTAAAAACCAGCTCGTGGATTTACTGATTTTTTGAAGGGTTTTTTGTGTCTCTATCTCCTTCACTTCTGCTCTGATCTTAGTTATTTCTTGTCTTCTGCTAGGTTTTGAGTTTTTTTTATCTTACTCCTCTAGCTCTTTCAATTTTGATGATAGGGTGTTTATTTTAGATCTTTCTTCACTTCTCTGGTGGGCATTTATTGCTATAAATTTCCCTCTAGACACTGCTTTAAATGTGTCCCAGAGATTCTGGTATGTTGTGTCTTCATTCTCATTGGTTTTAAAGAACATCTTTATTTCTGCCTTTATTTCATTGTTTATCCAGCTGACATTCAGGAACAGGTTGTTCAGTTTCCATGAAGTGGTTCTGAGTTAGTTTCTTAATTCTGAGCTCTAATTTGATTGCCCTGTGGTCTGAGAGACTGTTTGTTATGATTTCCGTTCTTTTGCATTTGCTGAGGAGTGATTTACTTCCAATTATGTGGTCAATTTTAGAGCAGGTGCAATGCAGTACTGAGAAGAATGTATATTCTGTGGATTTGGGTTGGAAATTTCTGTAGATGTCTATTAGGTCCGCTTGGTCCAGATCTGAGTTCAAGTCCTGGATATCCTTGTTAATTTTCTGTCTCATTGATCTGTCTAATATTGACAGTGAAGTGTTAAAGTCTCCCACTATTATTGTGTGGGAGTCTAAGTCTCTTTGTAGATCGTTAAGAACTGCTTTATTAAACTGGGTGCTCCTGTATTGGGTGTGTATATATTTAGGACTGTTAGCTCTTCTTGATGCATTGATCCTTTTACCATTATGTAATGCCCTTCTTTGTCTCTTTTGATCTTTGTTGGTTTAAAGTCTATTTTATCAGAAACTAGGATTGCAACTCCTGCTTTTTATTGTTCTCCATTTGCTTAATAAATCTTCCTCCATCCCTTTATTTTTAGCCTATGTGTGTCTTTGCACATGAGATAGGTTTCCTGAATACAGCACACCAATGGGTCTTGACTTTTTATCCATTTTGCCAGTCTGTGTCTTTTGATTGGGGCACTTAGCCCATTTACGTTTAAGGTTAATATTGTTATGTGTGTATTTGATCCTGCCATTTTGATGCTAGCTGGATGTTTTGCCCGTTAGTGGATGCATTTTCTTCATTGTGTCAATGGTCTTTACCATTTGGTACGTTTTTGCAGTGTCTGGTACTGGTTGTTCCTTTCCTTGTTTAGTGCTTCTTTCAGGAGCTCTTGTAAGGCAGACCTGGTGGTGACAAAATCTCTCAACAACTGCTTGTCCATAAAGTATTTTATTTCTCCTTTGCTTATGAAGCTTAGTTTGGCTGGATATGAAATTCTAGGTTGTAAATTCTTTTCTTTAAGGGTGTTGAATACTGGACCCCACTCTCTTCTGGCTTGTAGGGTTTCTGCAAAGAGATCCACTGGGATTCTGATGAGCTTCCCTTTGTGGGCAATCCAATCTTTCTCTCTGGCTGCCCTTAGCATTAGCATTTTTTCCTTCATTTCAACCCTGGTGAATCTGATGATTATGTGCCTTGCAGTTGCTCTTCTTGAGGAATATCTTTGTGGTATTCTCTGTATTTCCTGGACTTGAATATCAGCCTGCCTTGCTAGGTTGGGGAGGTTCTCCTGGATAATATCCTGAAGAATGTTTTCCAGCTTGGATTCATTCTCTCTGTCACATTCAGGTACCTATCAAATGTAGATTAGGTCTTTTCACATAATCCTGTATTTCTTGGAGGCTTTGTTCATTTCTTTTCACTCTTTTTTCTCTATTCTTGCCTTCTTGTTTCATTTCATTGAGTTGATCTTCAGTCTCTGATATCCTTCCTTCTGCTTGGTTGATTTGGCTATTCAAACTTGTGTATGCTTTGTGAAGTTCTCTTGCTGTGTTTTTCAGCTCCATCAAGTCATTTATATTCTTCTCTAAGCTGTTTATTCTAGTTAGCATCTCATCTAACCTTTTTTCTAGGTTCTTAGTTTCTTTGCATTGGGTTAGCACATGTTCTTTTAGCTCTGAGAAGTTTGTTATTACCCACCTTCTGAAGCCTGTTTCTGTCAATTCATCAGATTCATTCTCCATCCATCTTTGATTCCTAGCTGGTGAGGAATTGTGATCCCTTGGAGGAGGAGAGGCATTCTAGTTTTTGGTGTTTTCATCCTTTCTGCGCTGGTTTCTTCCCATCTTAGTGGCTTTATCTACCTCTGGTCTTTGTAGTTGGTGACTTTCAGATGGGGTCTCTGAGTGGACATCCTTTTTGTTGATGTTTAAGCTATTTCCTTCTGTTTCTTAGTTTTCCTTCTAACAGTCAGGCCCCTCCACTGTAGGACTGCTGGAGGTCCACTCCAGACCCTGCTTGCTGGGGGAATCACCCATGGGGGCTGCAGAACAGTAAGTGTTGCTGCTAGTTTCTTCTTCTGTTATCTTCGTCCCAGAAGGGTACCCACTAGATGTCGGCCTGAGCTCTCCTTTATGAGGTGTCTCTTTGGCTATATGTGGGTTGAGGAGCTGCTTGAGGAGACAGTCTGTACCTTATAGGAGTCAAGTGCTATGCTGGGAGCTCTGTTGTTCCATGCAGAGCTGCTGGGCAGGTACTTTTAAGTCTGCTGCAGCAGAACTCATAACCGCCTCTTTTCCCAGGTGCTCTGACCTAGGAAGTTCAGCTTTATTTATAAGTTCCTGACATGCTGCTGCCTTTTTTTCAGAGATGCCCTGCCCTACACGGAGTATTCTAGTCATAGTCTGCCAGCAGAGATGTTGCTCAGCTGCTGCAGGCTCTGCCCAGCTGCTGTGTGAACTGCCTCGGTATTGGCAGACTGCCTTGGTAGTGGCAGACACCCTTCCCCATACTGAGCTGGACCATCCCAGGTCCAGCTGGCTTGCTGTGAAACTCTCAATCCAGGGCGTTTCAGATTGATTGTTTTGTGGGGGTGGTATCCATCGAGCCAGATCATCTGGCTCCCTGTCTCAGCCCCATCCCTTTCAGTTGAATGGGCGGCTCTGTCTCCCAGGTGTTCCAGGCACCAGTTGAAATGGCTGCCCAGATTTGTGTGAGTTTCTGTGCACCAACCCGCAGCATCCACTGTGCTGAAAACTCATGGTGCTTTTTGGCTGGGGAATCTCCTGGTCTGTGGGCAATCAAAACTTGTTTGGAAATGTGATGAGTACTCACCCTCTGCATTGTTCTTGCTGAGAACTGCACTCCGGAGCTGTTCCTATTTGGCCATTTTAGATCCTCCCCCTCATATGTTATTTTTATGATAATAAAAAGAAAATAATAAATGTTTATTAAAAAGGAGTAAAGTTTAATTTTTGTACCTGAAAAAAAATCTCAATATTCAATTAATGATTAACAAGTGTTAAATAACTCTTGTAGGCCAGAAATTTTGATAAACTATATATGTAGATTATCTGACAATTTTCTTCCAATAACTCTCTTGGGCAAGTACAATATTCCTAATTTCCAGCTAAGAAAACTAGGGCACTGGAAATTATAGAATTTGCCCTCTGACAGCATAGTTTTTAAGTGGGATAGCTGAGATTCAAGCACTGGGAAGTCTGAATAACCACAGCACTATTCTCACTCTCAGTCTTGCTCTGTTCCAAAATTTCTGTGTGAACTTGAACAACTTATGAAACCTCCCTATGTTTCAATTCTTCTGATTAAAAATAGTAAAAATAATAACATTTTGCTCAGCCAAATCACAAGCATACTGTGACAATCAAAAGAGATAAAGAATACATGCTTTGAAATAAGATATACACATGGAAATATAAATCTTTGTGTGGCAGTTTTCTTGCTAGGAAAGGAATAAAATAGGTCCTAGAAAATGCCCTATAAAACTACCTGCAAATAATTCATTTATTGAACCTAACTGAATTTTTGCTGTTTGCTCACATAACAAAATTGCACACTTTTTGAGTACAAGAACCATTCATGTGCACTTCTCTGAGCCTCAGTCAGAACACTGCATATATTAGGTGCTTATTTCATGATATAATCAGGGAGTACCATATGATCTGTTGAATTCTATATATCAAAGAAAATATCCTGGACCATGATCTGAATAATGACCTCAGGAAGCTTGCACATGAGTCCACCTTGGAAAACAACTTTTTTGGAGATAGCACATGGACTAAAGCAATGTCAGAAACCATCAGCTCATCCCACCAGGGTAATGGATCCTGGGCAGCATAACAGAGCTACAGGGGAAGTCATCCATCCCTGTTGCGGGACAGGATATCTTAACAGTCATGCTTGGAAACACGCAAGAAGAGACTATCAGCTTCCTCCAACAGAATTGGCTGCTTTGCCCTTTCTTGACAGTGATTCAAATGGAAGCAATCGATCATCTAATAAGAAGAGACAAGAGAAAGACAATCACAGAAAGGATTTTAACTTAACTAAACCTTCCATGGTTTTCAACCCTGAGGGATCAGAGTAATAACATCTAATCCTGCAGAGTTCTTCATAGTTTGCAAAATACTTTCCCATGATAGATTAATTTTACATAATTTTCATAAAAGCCCTCTTAATTAGGAAGCTGTTAAAGGATTACTATTATTTTTTTTCTACAAAGAAATAGGGGTTAAGGTTGGATGATTATATGAATTCACCCACTGCCAAGTGGCAGTACTGAGGCTCAGGCAGTTTAGATGTCTCTGGTAGATGGCAATGCTGTGCCATCCTCAAAGCTGCCTTTAAACTTTCATTCATACATACATTTATTTATTTATTTTGCATTCACTCAAAAATACGTAGCCTAAGTCTATGTGTAGCAGCCCAGATTGTAGGCCACCCTCAACAACTTCTGTGGAGATATATCTCAGTTCTTTTGAATATACATAAACACCTGACATTCATCTTAGAGTCAGCAAAAATTCTAAAACAACAGGAAGATTTATGTAGTTTATTATTCTTTCTTCTCTATGTGCCATGAGGATAAAGAAGGATTGTGCATTGTTTTATTTTTATGAATTATTTATGTTTGTCATGTATTTTATATTTGCTCATATGCTTTGCTCTATATGATTGAATACTGTCATAACTGTCATACTACTTTTTTTTTTGCCTGTTTGCCTTCTCTCATTCACTTCTTTCCATATTCCTTTAATATTTTAACTTCAGTCTGTCTTTTGGAAATAGCATTAGTTTGGTCTTCATTTTTAACCATTTTTGAGGAACTTAATAGTAGAACTAAGTCCATTCATATTTGTCATAATTCCTATGATTTTGTTTTGTTTTGCCCTGTCATTTATTTTTATTATGTTTTCTGGTAGTCTTTTTCTACTCCTGACTTTTGCTGAACTGATCTCTTTCACAAATCTCCCCACATCCCCATATCATTGATTTGCATGTTTTATTAAATATATCTATTTGATAGGTTGTTGTACACATAACTTTGTTACCACATCCAAACTTGAAATTCTTTATCAATATGCCCAAATTACATAATAGTTATGCAGTATTTTCTCATTCCAATTCCAAGCTCAAGATAAGAGCATTAGCATTTTTATGTCTCTTTTTTTCTATTGAACACCTCACTGGGTATGGTACATTCCAAAGACAAGCATAATTATAGCTCCAACCTCACATTCTCTTTTGCAGTGAAACATTAACAGTCCACGAGCTCAACAAATTCCACTTAAGATAAACTCAAAGAGATGTACATTGAGACATATTACAATCTAACTTTAGAAAGACAAAAACACAAAAAGAAAAAATATGAACAAAAAAGAAAAATTACAAAAAGAAAGACAAAAACAAAGAGAGATACCTAAAAGCAGCAGGAGAGAAACAACTTACTATATGAAAGAGATTCTCAATATGATTAACAGCTGGCTTGTCATCAAGAACCATACAGGCTAGACGTCAGTGGAGTGATGTACTAAAATTGCTCGGAAAAAAGGGTCAACCAATTTTTCTATATCCAGCAAAACTATGCCCAAGAATAAAGGAAAAATTAAGACATTTCCAGACAGTCCCAAGAGGCACAAAAAAAAGAGAGAGAGAGAGAGAATCCATAGCTAGTAGAGCTACCCTACAAAACAAAATTAATGGGAATCCTTCAGAATGAAATGGAAGGACACAATAGTAACTAAAATTTGCTTAAAGAAATAAAGAACAGCTGGGCATGGTGGCACATGCCTATAATCCCAGCACTTTGGGAGGCTGAAGCAGGCAGATCACCTGAGGTTGGGAGTTCGAGACCAGCCTGACCAACATGTAGAAACTCTGTCTCTACTAAAAAAAAATACAAATTAGCCAGGCATGGTGGCACATGCCTGTAATCTCAGGTACCCAAGAGGCTGATGCAGGAGAAGTGCTTGAACCCAGGAGGCAGAGGTTGCAGAAAGCCGAGATCGTGCCATTGCACTCCAGCCTGGGCAACAAGAGTGAAACTCTGTCTCAAAAAAAAGAAAAGAAAAGAAAAGAAATAAATAACACCAATAAAGGTGATTGCAAAGCTATAGATAAGTCAGTATTAATATATATTATATTATTATATAAATAATATATTAATATATTTATGGTATTTAAAAGATAATTACATAAACAAAATTATAAATGTTTGTTAATGGGCACACAATGTGTAAAGATGTAATTTGTGACAATACAAGATAAAGAGAAACGGCTAGATAGAAACAAAGTTACTGTGTACAGTCAGCCATCTGTATCCATGGGTTTTATATACATGGATTCAACCAATTGTAGCTTTAAAATATTCAAGAAAATAATGATTAAAAAACCAATACAACAATAAAAAATAATACCAATAAAAACAATATGGTACAACAATTATTTACACTTAATTGGTATTATAAGTAATTGACAAAGTAAGTCAATTATAAGTAAGATGACAAAGTATATGGAAGGACATGGATAGTTTATGCAAGTAGTATACAATTTTATATGAGGGACTTCAGCATCCACAGATTTTGATATCTGTGGCAGTGTCTCAGAACCAGTCCTGGATTTCAAGGGACAACTGTATTATTGAAATTAAATTGGTGTTAATTCAAACTAGATTGTTATAAATTAAGATGTTAATTATAATCCCCAAAGCAAGACTAAGAAAATAACCAAAAATATATAGTAAAAAGAAAGAAGGAAATCAAATTGGTATACTACAAAATATCTGTGAAACACAGAGGGCAGTACTGAATAATTGAGGAATGAAAAAGGGATATAAAACATGAAACAACAAGTAGCAAAATGACAGAAGTCCTTCCTTATCAGTAATTACTTTAGGTGTAAATAGATTACACTCTCCAATTAAAGGTATAAATGGCTAACTTGGATTAAAGGAAACATAATATATATTATCTACAAGAGATTCACATTAAAATAAAAAACACAAATACATTGAAATGGAAAGAATGCAAAAAATATATTCTGTGCAAATAGTAAGCAAAAGAAAGCTATCTGATATTATACTAGAATACAATATGTTAGTATACAGTAGTCCCCCTTTATCCATGGTTTCACATTTCATGGTTTTGGTTAATTGCATTTAACCATGATCTTGAAATATTAAATTTAAAAATCCAGAAATAAACAATTCATAAGTTTTTCATTGCATACCATTCTGAGTAACATGTTGAAATCTCACACCACTCTGTTTCACTCAGGACATGAATCTTCCCTTTGTCCAGGATATCTATACTGTATATGCACACTGCTATCCATCCATTAGTCACTTAGCCCTCCTGAGTATCAGATCAAGTGTCACATATAGTGTACATAGGTTTTGGTACTATTAGTGGTTTTAGGTGTTCATTCACTGGGAATCTAGAGCATATCCCCCACAGATAAGGAGGAACTACATATAGCCATAATAATTTTAAAAATTGCTATGAGAGGTGAAAAACAGTATTACATAATGATAAAAGGCAAAAAGGCAAATCTGTCAAGCAACTTCAACAATTATACGTATATATGCACCAAACAATGGAACTTCAAAATAAATAAAGCAAAAATTGATAGAATTGAAAAAGACATAGACCAACTAGACCTAATAGGCATGTATAGAACACTCTAACCCAAAAACAACAGAATACATATTCCTCTCAAGAGCATGTGGAACATTCTCCAAGGTAGACCATATGCTAGGTCATAACAAGATTCAATAAATTTTAAAACATTGAAATCAGGGGAGAGGTCAAAATGGCCAGCTGGAAAGAGCTGCAGTAGAAGGCTCCCACCGAGAAGAACAAAATGGTGAGTGAATCCTGCACTGGCAACTGAGGTATCCAGGTTCTTTCATTGGAACTGACTAGGCAGTTGGTGCAACCCAGAGAGAGAGAAAAAAAGAAGGGTGGTGTGATGGTCCACCTGGGAGCCACATGGCACAAGGGGAGCTTCCACCCCCAGCCAAGGGAGGCAGTGAGTGATTGAGCTACTCTGTCCAGGAAACTATGCTTTTTTTCATGGATCTATGCAACCTGCAAATCAGAAGATCTCTCTCATCAGCCCATGCTACCAGGGCTTTGGGTAACAAGCACAGAACTGTGCAGATTCTCTGTGGTCACTAAAGACTGCCTAAGATGATTAAGTTCCTGGGGGAAAGGGTAGCCACTATCACTGCAGCTGCCTGCTGCCTAAGATGACTGAGCTCCCGAGAGAAGGAGTGGCAGCCATCACTGCAGCTCCAGTCTGCCATTATTCCCTTGCCAGTGCCAGGAAGACTGAATGGTTTGGACCCAGGATGAATTCCCCACAGCACAGTATAGAGGCTGTGGCAGATCATGGCCAGACTGTCCCTTTAGGCTGAACCCTGATCCATCCCTCCTCATTAGGCAAGGCTTTCCTATGGGAATTTCAACAACTCCAACCAGGGGTTTATGGACAGTACTCTGCCCTTCCTGGTGTGGATCCCCTGGGGGGAGAGGTGGGCATGATCCCCATAGATCAACAGATTTAATTTTTCCTCCTGCTCACTCTAAGGATTCTGGAAAGTCTGGATGAGTCGGATTCCCACCATTGCAGTGCACTGCTTCCACCAATAGGGCAATCAGAGTGCTTCATTAAGTGGGTCCCAGATTTCATGGCTCCTGACCGGATGAGCCCCCCAACAGGACTCACCAGACACCTTACACAGGAGGACTCCCATTAGCATCATGGAGATCTCAGAGGAAGGAGCAGGCAGCTTCCATTGGTTACTGTTCTGCAGACTCCATTGATGACACCTCCAGGGGTGAGAAGGACCCAAGCAAATAGGGTCTGGAGTGGACCCTCAGAAAACCACAGCAGCCCTACAGAAGAGGAGCCTGACTGTAGGAAGGCCAGGTCACCTAAAGGAAAGCCCATCAGACTAACAGTGGACCCCTCAGTAGAAACCCTACAAGCCAGAAGAGATTAGGAGACAAGATTCAACACTCTTAAATAAAAGAATTTCCAATCCAGAATTTCATATCTGGCCAAACTAAGCTTCATAAGTGATGGAGAAATAAGATTATTTCCAGACAAGCAAATGCTGAGGGTATTTGTCACCACTGTGTCTACCTTGCAAGAGACCCTAAAGGAAGCACTAAATATCCCAAGAAAAACAAACAGAAAGCAACAACAACGATAGCATCAACAAAAAAGTTCCCACAAAAACCCCACCCAAAATTTAGCAACCTCCAAGAGCAAAGCTAGCTAAACTCACAAAGATGAGAAAGAATTAATGAAAAAAAATGCTGAAAACTTAAAAAGCCAGAGTGCCTCTTCTCCTCCAAGTGATCACACTTCTTCAACAAGGGCACAGAACTGGGCTGAGGCTGACATGGATGAATTGACAGAAAAAAGCTTCAGCAGGTATGTAATAACTAACTTTGCAAAGCTAAAGGAACATGTTCTACCCAATGCAAAGAAGCTAAAGAACATGATAAAACACTGCAGGAGCTGTTAACCAGAATAACCAGTTTAGAGAGGAACATAAATGACCTGATGGAGCTGAAAAACACAACATGAGAACTTCACATTGCAACCACAAGTACCAATAGCCAAATAAACCAAGCAAATGAAAAATTTCAGAGTTTGAAGACTATCTTGCTGAAATAAGACAGAAAGATAAGATTAGAGAAAAAAGAATAAAAAGGAACAAACAAAGCCTATAAGAACCATGGGTTTACATAAAAAGACCAGACCTATGACTGATTGGGGTACCTGAAAAAGACAAGGAGAATGGAACCAAGTTAGAAAACATACTTCACGATATCATCCAGGAGAACTTCTCTAACCTAACAAGATAGGCCAATATTCAAATTCAGGAAATCCAAATCCCAGTAAGATATTCCATGAGAGAACCCTAGTAAGATATTCCATGAGAATATCAACCCCAAGACACATAATCATCAGATTTTCCAAGGTTGAAATGAAGGAAAAAATGTTAAGGGGAGCCAGAGAGGAAAGCCCGGTTACCTAAAGGAAAGCCCATCAGACTAACAGTGGACCTCTCAGTGGAAACTCTACAAACCAGAAGAGATTGGGGGACAATATTCAACACTCTTAAATAAAAGAATTTCCAACCCAGAATTTCATATCTCGCCAAACTAAGCTTCATAAGTGATGGAGAAATAAAATTCTTTCCAGACAAGCAAATGCTGAGGGAATTTGTCACCCCTGTGTCTACCTTGCAAGAGCCCCTGAAAGAAGCACTAAATGTCCAAAGGAAAAACCATTACCAGCCACTACAAAAACACACTGAAGTACAGAGACCATTGATACTATGAAGCAACTACATCAACAAGTCTGCAAAATAACCAGCTAGCATCATGATGACAAGATCAAATTCACACACAACAATATTAACCTTAAATATGAATGGGCTAAATGCCCCCATTAGAAGAGACAGAGACAAGCTGGATAAAAAGCCAAGACCCATCAGTGTGCTATATTCAAGAGACTAATCTCACATGCAAAGACACACATAGGCTCAAAATGAATAGAAGGAGGAAATTTTCTGAAGCAAATGGAAAGCAGAAAAAAGCAGGGGTTGCAATCCTAGTTTCTGGCAGAACAGACTTTAAAGCAACAAAGGTTTAAAAAGACAAAGAAGGGCATTACATAATAGTAATGGGTTCAACAAGAAAAGCAAGAAGAGCTAACTATCCTACATATGTATGCACCCAATACAGGAGCCGCCAGATTCATAAAACAAGTTCTTAGAGACCTACAAAGAGACTTAGACTACCACATAATAATAACAGGAGACTTTAACACCCCACTGTCAATATTAGATTATCGATACAGAAAATTAACAAGGATATTCAGGACTTGAACTTAGCTCTCGATCAAGTGGACCTGATAGATATTTACAAAACTTTCTACCCAAAAAGCAACAGAATATACATTTTCTTGGTGCCACGTGACACTCTAAAATCTATCACATAATTGGAAGTAAAATACTCCTCAGCAAATGCAAAACAACTGAAACAATCATCATTCAGACCACAATGCAATCAAAATGGAACTCAATAAAATCCTGGCAAACCAAATCCAGCAGCACATCAAAAATCTTATCCATCACGACCAAGTCAGCTGCATCCCTAGGATGCAAGGATGCTTCAACATATGCAAATTAATAAACATAATTTGTCACATGAACAGAACTAAAGACAAAAACCACATGATTATTCAATAGATGCAAAAAAAAAGACCTTTGATAAAATTCAACATCACTTCACATAAAAAACTCTCATTAAACTAGATATTGATGAAATATACCTCAAACTAATAATAGCCATTTATGCCAAACCCACAGCAAACATCATATCAAATGGGCAAAACCTGGAAGCATTCCCCTTGAAAACTGACACAAGAAAATAATGTCCTCTTTCACCGCTACTATTCAACATAGTATTAGAAGTTCTGGCCAGGGCAATCATGCAAGAGAAAGAAATAAAGCATATTCGAATAGGAAGAGAGGAAGTCAAATTGCCTCTGTTTGCAAATGACATGATCCTATAGCTAAAAAATCCCATCATCTCAGCTCAAAATCTTCTTAAGCTGATGAGCAACTTCAGCAATATCTTAGGATACAAAATCAATGTGTAAAAATCACAAGCATTCCTATACACCAAAAATAGACAAGCAGAGAGCCAAATCATGAGTGAATTCTAATTCACAATTGCTACAAAGAGAATAAAATACCTAGGAATACAACTAACAAGGGTAGTGAAGGGTCTCTTCGAGGGGAGCTACAAACCACTGCTCAACGAAACCAGGGAGGACCCAAACAAATGGAAAAACATTCCATGCTCATGGATAGGAAGAACTAATATTGTGAAAATGGCCATATTATCCCAAGTAATTTATAGATTCATTGCTATTCCCATTAAATTGTCATCAACATTCTTCACTGAGTTAGAAAAAAAAAACCTATTTTAAAATTCATATGGAACCAAAAAAGAGCCCATATAGCCAAGACAATCCTAATCAAAAAGAACAAAGCTGGAGGCATCACACTACCCAATTTCAAACTATGCTGCAAGGCTACAGTAACCAAAACAGCATGGTACTGGTACCAAAACAGACACATAGGCCAATGGAAGAAAACAGAGAACTCAGAAATAAGACTGCACACCTAAAATCACCTGATTTTCAACAAATCTAACAAACACAAGCAATGTGGAAAGGATTCCCTATTCAATCAATGGTGCTGAGAAAACTAGCTAGTCATATGCAGAAAATTTGAAACTGGACCCCTTCTTTACACTTTATACACAAATTAACTCAAGATGGATTAAAGATTTAAATGTAAAACTGAAAACCATAAAAACCCTAGAAGAAAATCTAGGCAATATCATTCAGAACATAGGCATGGGCAAAGATTTCATGATGAAAACATTAAAAGCAATTTCAACAAAAGCAAAAATTGACAAATGGGATCTAATTAAATTAAAGAGCTTCTACACAGCAAAAGAAACTATCAGCAACGTGAACAGACAACATTCAGAATGGGAGAAAAAATTTGCAATATATCTATCTGACAAAGGTCTAATATCCAGAATCTGCAAGGAACTTAAAACAAATTTACAAGAAAAAAACAAACAACCCCATTAAAAAGGTGGGCAAAGGTCATGAGCAGACACATCTCAAAACAAGCCATTTATGCAGCCAACAAGCATATGAAAAAAACCTCAGCATCATTGATCATTAGAGAAATGTAAATAAAAACCACAATGAGATACCATCTCATGCCAGTCAGAATGGCAATTATTAAAATGTCAAGAAACAACAGATGCTTGTGAGGCTGTGAAGAAATAGGAATGCTTTTACACTATTGATGAGAATGTAAATTAGTTCAACTATTGTGGTAAACAGTGTGGCGATTCCTCAAAAACCTAGAACCAGAAATACCATTTGACCCAGCAATCCCATTACTGGGTATTTACCCAAAGGAATATAAATCATTCTATTACAAATATACATGCACATGTATGTTCATTGCAGCACTATTCACAAGACATGGAATCAACCAAAATGCCCATCAATGAAAGACTGTATAAATGAAATGTGATACATATATACCATGGAATACTGTGCAGCCTTTTAAAAGAATATGCCCTTTGCAGGGACGTGGGTGGAGCTGGAAGCTGTTATACTCAGCAAATTAACCCAGGCATAGAAAACCAAATACCACATGTGCTTACTTATAAGTGGGAGATGTACAAAAATGAGAACATATGGACACCAGGAGGGGAACAACATACACTGGGGCCAGTCGGAGGGGAGTGCTAGAGGGGAGGGAGAACATCAGGATAAATAGCCAATCTATGAGGGGATTAATACCTAGGTGATAGGTTAATAGGTACAACAAACCACCATGGTACACACTTACCTGTGTAACTTGCATGACCTCCACATCTATTCAGGAACTTAAAATTAAATTAAATTGAATTTTTAAAAACACTTTCAAAAAAGAAATCATACATAGTATCTTACTCGACCACAATGAAATAAAAGCAGAAATTAATAACAGAAGAAAAACTGGAAAATGGAAAAGTATGTAAAAATTTAACAACATACTCTTTTTAAAAACTGGTCAAAAAATGAAACAAAAGGGAAATTATAAAATGCTTTGATAGAAATAAAAATAAAAATGCAATATAGCAACATTTATGGGCTATAATAAAAGCAGTGATCAGGGGAAAAATGATGATGTCTACACCAAAAAAAAAAAAAAAGGTCTCAAATAAATAACCTAATCTTCTATCTTAAGTAATTAGAAAACTAAGTGGAAACTATACCTAAAACAAAAAGAAAGATAGAAATAATAAAGATTAGAGTGGAGAGAAAAGAAATAGAGAACAGGAAAGTAAAAAAAAAAGCATCAACAAACCCAACAGTTGATTCTTTTATAAGATCAACAAAACTGACAAACATTTTGCTAGACTGACCAGGGCAGGGTAATTAAGCAATAAAAATAAGGGCACACAAATTGTAAAGAAAGAACTATCTTTATACACAGATGACATAATCTTATATATAGAAAATCCTAAAGAATTTACACAGAAAAAAAATAGAGCTAACAAACAAATACAGCAAACTTATAGGATACAATACTAACATACAAAAATCAGTTGTATTTCTACATACTAGTGACAAACAATTAAAAAATAGATTTAATAAAACAATTTCATTTACAATAGTATTAAAAAATACTTACGAATAATTTAAACCAAGGAGTTACAAAACTTGTGCAGTAAAAGTTACAAAACATGTCTAAAATAAAAAGGATCTAAATAAATGGAAAGACATCTGTGTTCATGATTAGAAGAATTAATATGGTTCAGATGGCAATGCTCCCAAGATTGTCTAAAAATTCAATGCAATCCCTATCAAAATGCCAACAACTGCCTTTTTGCAGAAATTAACAAGCTGATCCTAAAATGTGTGTGAAACTGCAAGAGACTCTAAGTAGACAAAACAATATTTAAAAAGAGCAAAATCACAGGACACACTTCCCAATTTCAAAGTTTACTACAAGCAACAGTAACCTAAACAGTGTGGGCCTAACATAAAGACTAACAGTTAAATGGAATACAATTAAGAGTCCAGAAATCTACCCATACATCTGGTTAATCAATTTTCAACAATGGCACCAAGATCATTTGATGAGGATAGTCTTTTTAACAAATGGTTCAGGTAGCACTGAGTATTCACATGCAAATAAAGTTGAACCCTTCCTCAATCATATATAAATATTAATTCAATATGAGTCATATATTTAAATGTTAAAACTAGAAAACTCTTAGAAAAATATATAGGAATAAATCTTCATGAGCTTAAGTTAGCCTATGCCTTCTTAGATATGAGACCAAAAGCACAAGACAAAGAGAAAATAGATAAATTTGACTTTATCAAAATTAAAAATTTGTGCTTCAAAGAGTATCATCAAGAAAGTAGGACGACAACCCACAGAAGAGGAAAAAAAATTTGAAAATCAAGTATCTGATAAGGAACTTGTATCTAGAATACACACACACACACACACACACACACAGAGAGAGAGAAAGAGACAGAGAGAACACTTGCAATTCAATAATTTTAAAAAACTGAATTAAATAAATAAATAAGCTCAATTTAAAATAGGGAAAGAAATAAACCTTCATCCAAAAAATATATGTAAATGCCAAAAATAGTCATTAAAATGCAAATCAAAACCATTATGAGATATTATTTTATATCTACAAGGATGGCTATAACTAAAAAAGATAGGTAATAACAAGTGTTGGTAAAGATGAGGGTAATTAAAACTCTCATAAACTGCTGGTTGCACTGTAAAATGTGCAGTTGCTTTGGGAAACAGGCTGGCAATTCCTAAAATAACTAAATATAGAATTACTATATAAGCCAGCAATTACACTCCTAGGTATATAACCCCCACATTTGAAAAATATATGCCCATACAAAAATGTGTACATGTTTATAGTAGCCTAATAGCAAAAAAAAAAAAAAGAAAGAAAAAAGAAAGAAAAGAATCCAAATGTCCATCAATCAATGAATGAATAAACAAGCAAAACTTGGTATATTCATACAATGAAATGTTATTCAGGAATTAGTAAGCATGAAATATACACAATAAAATTTGCTTTAAAATAAATAAATAAACAACATGGATGAACCTTGAAAACATTTTGCTAAGTGAAATAATCCAGAAAGAAAAAGAAAACATAAAAGATTCCATTTATATTAAATGTTCAAAATATACAAATCCATAGAGGCAGAAAGCAAATTAGTAGTTTTCAGGGCCTGGAGTAAACAGGAAATGAAGAATGATTGCTTTAAATAGCATTTCTATTTGGGTGATCAAAATGTTCTAGAATTAGAGGTTATGGTTGTACAACATTGTGAATGTACTGGAATCCATTGAACACTTTAAAATTATTAAAAATTTCATGTTATGTAAATTTTACCTCCCTGGAAAAAGAAAATATTCCCCTGTAATATCACTCCAGTGCTCTCTACTAACAAAGCTTAGCATTGAGCCAGCTAGCAAAAGAGTAATAAATGGCATGTAGCCATTTTCATAGAGCAGACAAAAAGGATAAATTTGAAGTTTAGATGCAATAAATTGATTATCAGCACAGTTTACACCATTAACTATGCAGCTTCTGTATGCACTTTTACACAAATTTGAAATTCCATACATCAACAAAACAGCTTGATACTTCTTAAGAAATGAAGGAATTCTCACCTTTCCCAAAGGAAAGATGTACAAGAATCATTGTACTCATTGCTGGATATATTGTTAATTATTACTCAAATTCGGCATCCCATTGAATATTCTGTGGCCTAAAGACTGAATTGTAAAGTTAACTTCCAATAGCTTGTATATAAAATAAAAATGGACAGGAGAGAGAAGAAAATGGTTAACATATAGAAATAAAAGTATATGTATAAAAAGCAAATAAAAATATTCAAAACTGCTACAGTTCTCATTTTTATAATTGGTCACAAAGCCATAACTGATATCTACCATATTTCTTCCACCTCCACCAGAACCTGGAGGAAACTTGCCTCCATTATATAGAAGCAATTCAATTTCCTCTTGGTAATTGGGATCAACCATTCCAACTGATAGGTTAACTTCTTCTTTTTTCTGTTAGTTCTGTGGTATAAGGAAGTAAAATGAGCCCTTTGATATATGAATATATAAATATAGGGTCCAGATTAAAATATTTTCTGTTCCAATCCTCTGATGTTATTTGAAGCATTTGCTTCCATTACTATACATGCAAAATGAAATCCAGAATATCTCCCTATCCCAGTCAGAAACTATTAGTAACCTCCTGGGGCCAATAATATCTACTTGTTAGCTATGTATCAGTCCAGACATTAGCTTACAGTGGCCTTAGGTATCTCATTATCATGTTGACAAGCAAAACACGTTTGAACTTCAGAGGGAGTTGGTAGATTAGATTTATCTATATGATTTACCTATTTACTTACTTCTCATTACAGCATCACTAGAATAGTCTCATGACCACTCATCTCAGAAACCCAAAAATACTCTTTCAGAAAGCAGATTAGAATATTCACTTGTTGATTCTAGTCCATTTCTGAATTCAGAAAGTATTTTTCTGATGAGCATCAACATATGCCTCTTTAAATTGTCCCTTTCCAAGCTCATAAAGTTTTCCATAATATAGCATGCCATAATGGAATTCCTGACATTGTTCAGTCATTCAAGATTCATCATAGACCATATCACCAATGTATTGTCTGTGATCTAAAAATATTTATCAATCTATCTTACTAAATTGTTATCATTTAGTTCCTCTAATATCATGAGAAAAATCCATTGAGCAGATTCATCTTTCTTTGGGGTAAGTTGACTGATTAAAAAAAAAAAAAAACTATCACAGAGAACAATCATTCCCAGAACAGACTAACATTTCTACCAGGGAAAATAATTTTATTACTCTTTTGTTCCAGTTTAACTAACACTAAAAATATGATGTCGTGAATCACAAAGAGAGATAAGTGATCCTAGAAGAAGGAACTGATCAAAAAAGACAACTACTGGAGAGGATTCTGGTAAGATTAAGTTCTAAAATATACCCATTATGTTTGACAATGTAAGGTCATTAGCAAGGGCAGTTTGTGTGATGTTATGACAAAAGTAAATTGCCGCGAGTTAAAAAGTATTCAGGAAGTGTGTGAGAGAGAGAGAGAGAGAGCAAAATAAAGAAGCTACTCCTAAAGTCTGGAAAGAGGGAAGTAGATAGAGGCAATCACTGGAAGGGATATGGAGTAAAGATATATTTAACATGAGAGACATCAGAAGCTTTCTGTAATGAGGGGCAGTATTCATCAAATAGGGATGAATTGATGCCTGAGGAGTCTGGATGAAAAATTATTTGGTGGGCTGCCCCTGGGACAAGGGCTAAAGAGGTATACGCCTAGAAATTAGTTGACCGGCCACAAAGAGTACCTGGGTCCTATTCCCATTGCAATGCTAAAAGCATTAGGCCCTCGAGGATGCTTATAGAGTAGGGAGGGCATAGAGAGCAACACCCCAGAACCAGGTATCTCAGGGATCTAACTTACACCAAGAGTGTCGAGCAAGGACAGGAATCTATTCTGAACAACAAAAGGGTGAACACAGGCAGCTGTGGCCAGAAAGGTAGAAGCAGCTACAGAAGACTTTGCCAGCCTGAGAGCTTCTTCATAGCCCTTCCTGAAGTAGTAAGTAAAGCAGTCAATGACCTGAATCTTGAGAGATAAGGGAACAGACATGGTCCATGCTCTGTAATTCTGTCCTGATCTCTGAACTTGATTACATGTCTTATCTTTGGTTTCCATAGTCAACTTTCCTTGTTTGATTTTTCACCTCCAGTTACCCGCTTTGCTCAGACTCTTCACATTTGTAGTCTGTCTGTGATCAGGAAACAAGAGAGAAATGAGGCTGAGCTAAGATGGTCAGTGAATAAATGATAAACCAAGGGATCTAGAATAATACAATAAATTATTTGTTTAAGATTCCCAGAATGAAAAGCAACTCCAAACAAAAGACTATGTTATTATATTTAATAAAATACATGTAACTTTAAAAACAAAAAACACCATGTTTAATGTAAATTCTAGCTGAATTACCTGTTAAATTCAACCAAAAAGTCCAAGATGTTTGCCATGATAACTACTTTACATTGATTATGAATTTCCAACCATTATATTAAGACATGAAACAAAAATTAAGATACATCAATATTTGTAAAGAAGGAATTTATATTATTGCTTGCAAGCAACTTTTTATTCTACCTAGAAAAAAATTAATATATAAATGGAAAAACTCTAAGAATTGACAATAGTTTAGCAAAATGGGTGATAAGACAAAATAACAAAACAAATGCAACTGCAATCCATAAGATAATAAAGACAAGATGTTTACCAGCAACAGTTAATTAGTTGATATAATATTTAAAAAAATCACAAAACATTTAAAAGTGGCTCAAGTTTAGAAAAGTGAGTAAATGCAAGAGGAAATAAAAACATTCTAATATCTATTCTAATGTATCACTTTATCATAGACCTATAGATACATTCTATATTTCTGTGATATGGACCCCATTGAATTTATCTTTTTTAGTGTTATTATATCAATTAGAATGTATAATGCAGGCCAGGCACAATGGCTCACACCGTAATCTCAGCACTTGGGGAGCCCAAGGCATGTGGATCACCTGAGGTCAGGAGTTCGAGACCAGCCTGGCCAATAAGGTGAAACCCTGACTCTACTAAAATAGAAAAACATTAGCTAGGCATGGTGATGCATGCCTATAGTCCCAGCTACTTGAGAGGCTGTGGTAGGCGAATCACTTGAACCTAGGAGACAGAAGTTGCAGTGAGCCAAGATTGTGCCACACTCCACCCTGGGTGACAGAGCAAGACTCCGTCTCAAAAAAACAACAAAAAAAATATAATGCAGAAACACATATTCACTAAAAACATTCCAAACACTAATAATGTTAATAAAAACATTATAGTACAAAATTTTAATGATACTTTTCTTCAAATTTAAATGAAGGCAGGCAGGATCTATATTTATGAATGAGAAGCCTTGAAAATATAAAGATATCAATTTTTTTCTAAATTAATCTATAGATTTAACACAATTTCAACCAAAATCATGCTATTTTAGAATTCAACGGAGAATTTTAAGGGTAATCTGGAAAACAAATACATAAAAATGGCTTTATATTAAAGAGAATAATAAGAGGAATATAGTTCTGTTATGTGTTAAATTTATTATAAAACTAAATTTTTGGCAATAAAGGGAGAGATCCAAGATGGCCGACTAACAACAGCTCAGGAATGTAGCTCCCAGTGAAAGCGCAGAGAACGAGTGGACGCCGCACTTTCCGACGAGTTTTTGTTGCCCACAGACCG